>JAHIAM010001430.1:0-48143 GCA_021605205.1 Aegilops longissima
GGGATCAAGCGTCTTTGGGTAAGATGGTGCACCCTGCGGTGATTAATCTATTGAATAGCGTGATCTTGATAACAGACGACTTGGAGTTGTACCTTGAGCTTATGACAACTAGAACCGGATGCTTGATAAAACACCCTTCCAAGTGCGGATACAACGGTGGTCGCTCTCTCTGGGGATATGAGGAGGGATGGCCGGGTAGGATATTGCTATGTGATGTTACTTGGGACTTGGTTGTCCTCTTCTACATTTGCAAGACGGTGACGAAGCGTAGTCTTGATAAGACTAGCTATCCCCTCTTATTACGGCATTCTGCAGTTCGGTCCTTGATATGGCCCTTTACACATATATCCATGCATATGGTGTAGCTCCTTGCTTGCAGTACTTTGGATGAGTACTCACGGTTGCCTTATTCCCCTTTTCCCCTACCTCTACTCGATTGCTGCAGCAGACGATGGAGCCAGGGAGCGAGCATACACGTCGATGGCGACTACTACTGCGGAGGTGCCTACTACTACGTACAGCCCGGCGGCGACGACGAGGAGTAGCTAGGAGGATCGAGCGAGGAGGCTGCGCCTCTTCGTCTGTATCCCGGTTTGTGCTAGCCATCTTATGGCAACTTGTTTAACCTATATACGTACTCGAGATATTGTTGCTTCATTGACTCGTCTATGATCGAGCACTTGTATTCGAGCCCTCGGGCCCCGGCTTGTGATAAGATGCTTGTATGACTTATTTTATTTGTAGAGTTGTGTTGTGATATCTTCCGTGAGTCCTTGATCTTGATACGTACACATTTCGCGTGCATGATTAATGTCTGATTGAATCGAGCGTCACATATCGAACCACGGGAAAAATCTTACGTGTCTACATTGTGTTTGCTCCTCCAAACTCCCCTTTACCTTCATATGCAATGATTTACATTCGCTACTATACTCTTAGAATTGCATGTGTAGGTTGATTGCTTGACTTGTGCTAAGTTGCTAAAATCTGCCAAGACTTAAAATTGGGAAAAGGCTAGATTTTATTTGGTCAAGTAGTCTAATCCCCCTCTAGACATACTTCGATCCTACAAGGGGTATCGAAGCTTTGGTCTCCATTTGCCTTGATTTCCATAGCTTTGGTGATCATAGCCTTGGTTTCACAACCTAGGAGAGTATGGCGTCTAGCGAGGAAATTACCACGATGAGGTCCTTACTTTGATGGTACTAATTTTGCTAGTTGGAAGCATAAGATGAAAATGCATATTATTGGACATAACCCGCCGTTTGGGCTATTTGTGTATTGGCTTGCAAGGTGAATTCTTTGATGGGAAGAACCGAATCATGAAGCTGCGGAAGAATTGAAGATGTTGCAATACAATGCTCAAGCTTGCGATATCCTCTTCAATTTGTGCGAAGAATTCAACAAAATCAGCCGTCTTGAGCATAAAGAAATTTAGGATACTTTGATTGATATGCACGAAGGTATCGACTCGTCAAGGAATCCAAATTGGATGTGCTTCAAAGTCAACTTGACAAGTTCAAAATGAAGGATGGTGAAGGTGTCATTGAAATGTACTCTAGAGCTTGCTCTCATCACAAATGAGATTGCGGCTTAGGAAGTGAAGAGATGACCGACAAATTCATCATCAAGAAGATCCTAAGAGCCTTGGATGGAAAATATGATACCGTGTACTGCCAGATTCCAAATGATGCCCAACTACAAGATCTAGGGCCAATGGAAGTCATTGGTAGAATTGTTGCTCATGAGATGTCACTCAAGGATAAAAAGAGCTTCACAACAAGTATAGTGGTGCTTACAAAGCCTTGTGTGATGCTTCTACATCATCAAGTGAGAAACAAGCCTTCAATGAGAATTGAGCCTAATGGTGAAGAACTTCAACAAGTTCTACAAGAGTAGAAGCAAAGAAAGAAGTTCCAAGTCAAGGCCCTACAATGACAAAAGATCTTCTAGTCGTGGCGCCAATTGCTACAATTGTGGAAGACCGGACACTACTCCAATTGAGTGTCGACTCCCTACAAAAGAAGAAGACTCACCTAAAGAAGAAGCAAAGAGAGAATCACCTCAAGGGAGAGAAAGAGTAGAGATGATCGTTATGAGCGAAGAACCTCTCATGAAGCAAGGATTCGGAAAGGTAGGACAAGTCGTCAAGGAGCTATACAAAGCGAAGACATCAAGCTCACGTTGGTGAATGGGTATCGGCTCAGACTCCGACCACCACTCAAGAGAAGTTATCACTCCGACTCGAATATACTCAAGAAGAAGGTGTTGCCTGATGTCTACCTCATAACCTTCTTCTTGTAGGCGTGTTGGGCCTCCAAGTGCGGAGAGGTTTGTAGGGCAGTAGCAAAATTTCCCTCAAGTGGATGACCTAAGGTTTATCAATCCGTGGGAGGCATAGGATGAAGATCGTCTCTCTCAAGCAACCTGCAACCAAATAACAAAGTCTCTTGTGTCCCCAACACACCCAATACAATGGTAAATTATATAGGTGCACTAGTTAGAAGCGAAGAGATGGTGATACAAGTGCAATATGGATGGTAGATATAGGTTTTTGTAATATGAAAATATAAAACAACAAGTTAACTAATGATAAAAAGTGGCGTAAATAGTATTGCAATGCTAGGAAACAAGACCTAGGGTTCATACTTTCACTAGTGCAAGTTCTCTCAACAATAATAACATAATTGGATCATATAACTATCCCTCAACATGCAACAAGAGTCACTCCAAAGTCACTAATAGCGGAGAACAAGCGAAGAGATTATTGTGAGGTACAAAACCACCTCAAAGTTATCCTTTCTGATCGATCTATTCAAAGTCCGTAGTAAATAACACTGACTATTCTTTCCGGTCGATCTATCATAGAGTTCATGAAGGAAATATGCCCTAGAGGCAATAATAAAGTTATTATTTATTTCCTTATATCATGATAAATGTTTATTATTCATGCTAGAATTGTATTAACGGAAACATAATACATGTGTGAATACATAGACAAGCAGATAGTCACTAGTATGCCTCTACTAGACTAGCTCATTAATCGAAGATGGTTATGTTTCCTAACCATAGACATGTGTTGTCATTTGATTAATGGGATCACATCATTAGGAGAATGATGTGATTGACATGACCCATTCATTAGCTTAGCACTTGATCGTTTAGTATGTTGCTTATGCTATCTTCATGACTTATACAAAGTTCCTGCAACTATGAGATTATGCAACTCCGTTTACGGAGGAACACTTTGTGTGCTACCAAACATCCTGGCGTAACTGGGTGATTATAAAGGTACTCTACAAGTGTCTCAAAGTATATGTTGAGTTGGCATGAATCAAGATTAGGATTTGTCACTCCGATTGTGGAGAGGTATCTCTGGCCTTCTCGGTAATACACATCACATAAGCCTTGCAAGCATTGCAACTAATGAGTTAGTTGTGAGATGATGTATTCTGGAGCAGTAAAAAGACTTACGATAGCGAGATTGAACTAGGTATTGGATACCGGCGATCGAATCTCGGGTAAGTAACTATCCGATGACAAAGGAACAAGCGTATGTTGTTATTGCGGTTTGACCGATAAAGATCTTCATAGAATATGTAGGGACCAATATGGGCATCCAGGTCCGCTATTGGTTATTGACCGGAGAATGTCTAGGTCATGTCTACATAGTTCTCGAACCGTAGGGTCCATGCAGCAAGGTTTCGATGTGGTTATATTATGAGTTTATGTATTTTGATGTACCGAAGGAGTTGAGTCCGGATGTGATCACGGACATGGCGAGGTCTCGAAATGTTGAGACATAAAGATTGATATATTGGAACGGCTATATTTGGACACGGAAGGTTCGGAAGTTTCGGAGAAAACGGAGTCTTGGGAGGGTTACGGAACCCCGAAATGTGGCCCTATTGGGCCAGAGAGAAGAGGGCTGCACGGGGAGGTGGCGCCCCCCATGAGGAGTCGAATTGGACTAGGAGGCGCGCCCTCCTCCCTCTCCTCTCTCTCCTTCCCCTTCCTCTTCCTAGTAGGACTAGGAAAGGGAGTCCTACTCTGGGAGGAGGACTCCCCCTCCTTAGGCGCCTCCTAGGGCGGCCGGCCCTCCCCTTGCTCCTTTATATCTCTGAGGCGGGGGCACCCTAAAGAACACAAGTTGATCTTCGTGATCGTTCCTTAGCCGTGTGCGGTGCCCCCTCCACCATATTCCACCTCGGTCATATTGTGGCGGTGCTTAGGCGAAGCCTGCGGTGATAGAACATCAAGATCGTCCTGCGCCGTCGTCTTGTGGAACTCCTCCCGGCACTTTCTTTGGATCGGAGCGGGGATCGTCATCGAGCTGAGCGTGTGCTAAGAACTCGGAGGTGCGAATGCGCGGTGCTTGGATCGGTCGGATCGTGAAGCGTCGACTACATCAACAGCGTTGATATAGCGCTTCGCTTTCGGTCTCACGAGTGCGTGGGCGGACCTCTCCCCTCTCGTTGCTATGCCATCACCATGGTCTTGCGTGATCGTAGGAAATTTTTGAAATTACTCGTTACCCATGATGGCATCGAGCCTGGTTTATCGTTGATGTCATATGCGAGTAGAACACAAGTGAGTTGTGGGCGATACAAGTCATCTGCCTACCAGCATGTCATACTTTGGTTCAGCGGTATTGTGAGATGAAGCGGCCGGACCGACATTACAGCGTGCGCTTCTGGAGAACTGGTTTCACCGCTCACGAGCACTTTCGTTGCTTAAAGGTGGCTGGCGGTGTCTGTCTCTCTCACTTTAGTTGAACCGAGTGTGGCTCGCCGGTCCTTGAGAAGGTTAAAAGCGGAGTCTATTTGACAAACTATCGTTGTGGTTTTGATGCGTAGGTAAACGGTTCTTGCTCAGCCCGTAGCAGCCACGTAAAACTTGCAACAACAAAGTAGAGGGCGTCTAACTTGTTTTTGCAGGGCATGTTGTGATGTGATATGGTCAAGGCGTGATGCTATATTTTATTGTATGAGATGATCATGTTTTGTAACGAGTTATCGACAATGGCGAGAACCATATGGTTGTCGCTTTATTGTATGAAATGCAAGCCATGTAATTGCTTTACTTTATCACTAAGCGGTAGCGATAGTCGTAGAAGCAATAGTTGGCGAGGCGACAACGATGCTACGATGGAGATCAAGGTGTCGGCGCGGTGGCGATGGTGATCATGGTGGTGCTTGGAGATGGAGATCACAAGCACAAGATGATGATGACCATATCATATCACTTATATTGATTGCATGTGATGTTTATCCTTTATGCATCTTATCTTGCTTTGTTTGGCGGTAGCATTATAAGATGATCTCTCACTAAAATTATCAAGAAGTGTTCTCCACAGTATGCACCGTTGCTAAAGTTAAGTAGTACCCGGACACCGCGTGATGATCGGGTGTGATAAGTTCTCGTCCATCTACAGGTGCAAGCCAGTTTTACACGCATGAATACTCGGGTTAAACTTGCGAGCCTAGCATATGCAGATATGGCCTCGGAACACGGAGACCGAAAGGTCGAGCGTGAATCATATAGTAGATATGATCAACATAGTGATGTTCACCATTGAAACTACTCCATCTCACGTGATGATCGGACATGGTTTAGTTAATTTGGATCACGTAAACACTTAGATGACTAGAGAGATGTACATCTAAGTGGGAGTTTTTAATATGATTAATTAAAACTTAAATTATCATGAACTTAGTACTGATAGTATTTTGCTTGTCTATGTTTCTTTGTAGATAGATGGCTCGTCTTTGTTGTTAGTTGAATTTTAATCGTTCCTTGAGAAAGCAAAGTTGAAAGATGATGGTAGCAATTACGGACTGGGTCCGTAACTTGAGGATTATCCTCATTGCTGCCCGGAAAATTACGTCTGGAAGCACGGCTGGGTGCGAACCTGCTTGAGGAGCTGCACGAGAAGTTGTGAGCGTCTGGCAAAGCAAAGCTGATGACTACTCTATAGTTCGGTGTGCCATGCTTCGGACTTAGAACCGGGTCTTCAACGGCGTTTTGAGCGTCATGGAGCATATGAGATGTTCGAGGAGTTGAAGTTAATATTTCAAGCAAATGCGGATTGAGAGATATGAAGTCTCAATAAGTTCTATAGCTGCAAGATGGAGGAGAATAGTTACGTCGGTGAGCACATACTCAAAATGTCGGGTATAATAATCACTTAATTCAGGTGGGAGTTAATCTTCCGGATGATAGTGTCGATGACAGAAATTCTCCAATCACTGCCACCAAGCTACAAGAGCTTCGTGATGAACTATAATATGCAAGGGATGACTAAGACAATTCACAGCTCTTATGATGCTAAAAAGCAGCGGAGGTAGAAATCAAGAAAGAGCATCAAGTGTTGATGGTCAACAAGACCACTAGTTTCAAGAAAAAGGGCAAAGGAAAGAAGAAGGAAACTTCAAAAGAACAGCAAGAAAGTTCTTGATCAAGAGAAGAAACCCAAGTCTGGACCTAAGCACGGCCCGAGTGTTTTCTTTGCAAGCAAAGCTGGACCTTTGGAGCGGAACTGCCCCAAGTATTTGGCGGATAAGAAGGATGGCAAGGTGAACAAAGGTATATGTGATATACATGTTATTGATGTGTACCTTACTAGAGCTCATAGTAGCCTTTGGGTATTTGATCTTGGTTACATTGCTAATATTTGCAACTTCGAAGCAGGGACTCTGGAATAGGCGAGCATTGGCAAGGGCGAGGTGACGATGCGCGTGGGAAATGGTTCCAAAGTCAATGTGATCATGATTCGACGCGCTACCTCTACATCTACCTTGAGATTAGTTTTAGACCTAAATAATTGTTATTTGGTGCGGCGTTGAGCATGAACATTATATCTGGATCTTGTTTGATCGAGGCGGTTATTCATTAAATCGAGAGAATAATGGTTGTTCTATTTATATGAGTAATATCTTTTATGGTCATGCACCCTTGAAGAATGGTCTATTCTTATTGAATCTCGACGGTAGTGATACATATTCATAATATGAAGCCAAAGATGCGAGTTGATAATGATAGTGCAACTTATTTGTGGCTTTGCCGTTTAGGTCATATTGGTGTAAAAGCATGAAGAAACTCCATACGGATGGACTTTTGGAATCACTTGATTATGAATCACTTGGTACTTGCGAACCATGCCTCATGGGCAAGATGACTAAAACACCATTCTCGGTTGTATGGAAAACAACAGACTTGTTGGAAATCATACATACTGAGATGTGTGGTCGATGAATGTTGAAGCTTCGTGGTGGATATCGTTATTTTCTCACCTTCACAGATGATTTAAGCAGATATGGGTATATCTACTTGATGAAACATAAATCTGAAACATTTGAAAAGTTCAAAAGAATTTGAGTGAAGTTGAAAATCATCGTAACAAGAAAATAAAGTTTCTATGATCTGATCGTGGAGGAGAATATTTGAGATTCTGAGTTTGGTCTACATTTGAAGCAATGCGGAATAGTTTAACTCACGCCATACCGGGAACACCACAGCGTAATGGTGTGTCGAGCGTCGTGTCGTGCTTTACTAGATATGGTGCGATCTATGATGTCTATTTCGATTTACGCTATCGTTTTGGGGTTATGCTTTAGAGGCGGCGCATTCACGTTAAATAGGACACCGTCAAAATCCGTTGAGGCGGCGCCTTATGAACTATGGTTTAGCAAGAAACCAAAGTTGTCGTTTACGAAAGTTTGGGGTTGCGATGCTTATGTGAAGAAACTTCAACTGATAAGCTTGAACCCAAATCGGAAAATGTGTCTTCATAGGATACCCAAAGGAGACAATTGGGTATACCTTCTATCACAGATCCGAAGGCAAGACATTTGTTGCTAAAATGGATCCTTTCTAGAAAGGAGTTTCTCTCGAAAGAAGTGAGTGGGAGGAAAGTGGAACTTGATGAAGTAATAGTACCAGCTCCTTATTGGAAAGTAGTTAAATCACAGAAATCAGTTTACGTAACACCTACACCGAGTTAGTGAGGAAGATAATGATGAAGATCATGAAACTTCAGATCAAGTTGTCCTTTGAACCGTAGATCAACGAGAATAAAATCCGCACCAGAGTGAGTGCGGTAATCCTATGCGGAAGTCATGCTACTAGATCATGGTGAACCTCGAACTATGAAGAAGCGATGGTGAGCCAGATTCCATAAAATGGCTTGAAGCCATGAAATCTGAGATGGGATCCATGTATGAGAACAAAGTATGGACTTTGGTAGACTTGCCGATGATCGGCAAGCTATTGAGAATAAATGGATCTTTAAGAAGAAGGCGATCTGATGGTAATGTAGCTGTCTACAAAGCTCGACTTGTTGCAAAAGGTTTTCGACAAGTTCAAGGGTTGACTACGATGAGACTTTCTCACCCGTGGCGATGCTTAAGTCTGTCGAATCATGTTAGCAATTGCGCATTTTATGATTATGAAATTTGGCAAATGGATGTAAAACTGCATTCTTGAATGGATTTCTAGAAGAAGAGTTGTATATGATGCAACGAGAAGGTTTTGTTGATCAAAGGGTACTAACAAAGTGTGCAAGCTCCAACGATCAATTTATAGTGCAGGTGCAAGCCTCTCGGAGTTGGAATAAGCGCTTTGATAGTGTGATCAAAGCATATGGTTTTATCTGAGACTTTTGGGAAGCTGTATTTACAAGAAAGTGAGTGGGGAGCTGTAGCATTTACGATATTATATGTGGACGACATATTGTTGATTGGAAATGATATAGAATTTCTGGATAGCATAAAGGATACTTGAATAAAAGTTTTTCAATGAAAGACCTCGGTGAAGCTGCTTACATATTGGGCATCAAGATCTATAGAGATAGATCAAGGCGGCTTAATAGGACTTTCACAAAGCACATACCTTGATAAAGTTTTGAAGAAGTTCAAAATGGATCGAGGCAAAGAAAGGTTTTTACACTGTAGTACAAGGTGTAAGATTGAGTCGGACTCAATGCCCGACCAGCGGAAGATAGAGAGAAAATGAAAAATGTTCCTATGCTTCAGCCATAGGCTCTATCATGTATGCAATCTTGTGTACCAGACACGGCGTGTATGCTTAGGCTGTAAGCTTGGCGGGAAGGTACCAAAGTAATCCGAGTGGATCCTTTGGACAGCGGTCAAGAACATCTGAAATACACGAAAGGACTAAGGATATGTTTCTCGTATATGGAGGTGACAAAGAGCTAGTCGTAAATGGTTACGTCGATGCAAGCTTTGACAGCGATCCAGACGATTCTAAATGCATAAACGGATCGTATTTTTATTAAGCGGTGGAGCTGTCGGTTGGTGCAGTTCTAAACAAAGCGTCGTGGCGGGATCTACATGTGAAGCGGAGTACATAGCTGCTTGGAAGCAGCAAATGAAGAGTGCGGATGAAAGAGTTCATTTCGATCTAGGTGTCATACCTAGTGCATCCGGGACCAATGAAGATCTTACGTGACAATCTTTGGTGCAATTGCCTTGGCAAAGGAATCCAGATTTCACAAGAGGACCAAGCATATCAAGGCGCTTCAATTCCATTGGGACCAAGTCCAAGTGGGAGACATAGAGATTTGCAAAATACATACGGATCTGAATGTTGCAGACCCGTTGACTAAGCCTCTTCCACGAGCAAAACATGATCAGCACCAAGACTCCATGGGTGTTAGAATCATTCTTGTGTAATCTAGATTATTGACTCTAGTGCAAGTGGGAGGCTGAAGGAAATATGCCCTAGAGGCAATAATAAAGTTATTATTTATTTCCTTATATCATGATAAATGTTTATTATTCATGCTAGAATTGTATTAACAGGAAACATAATACATGTGTGAATACATAGACAAGCAGATAGTCACTAGTATGCCTCTACTAGACTAGCTCATTAATCGAAGATGGTTATGTTTCCTAACCATAGACATGTGTTGTCATTTGATTAATGGGATCACATCATTAGGAGAATGATGTGATTGACATGACCCATTTCATTAACAGCACTTGATCGTTTAGTATGTTGCTTATGCTATCTTCATGACTTATACAAAGTTCCTGCAACTATGAGATTATGCAACTCCGTTTACGGAGGAACACTTTGTGTGCTACCAAACATCCTAGCAATGCTGGGTGATTATAAAGGTACTCTACAAGTGTCTCAAAGTATATGTTGAGTTGGCATGAATCAAGATTAGGATTTGTCACTCCGATTGTCGGAGAGGTATCTCTGGGCCTTCTCGGTAATACACATCACATAAGCCTTGCAAGCATTGCAACTAATGAGTTAGTTGTGAGATGATGTATTACGGAGCGAGTAAAGAGACTTACGTAGCGAGATTGAACTAGGTATTGGATACCTGACGATCGAATCTCGGGTAAATGTATACCGATGACAAAGGGAACAACGTATGTTGTTATGCGGTTTGACCGATAAAGATCTTACGTAGAATATGTAAGGAACCAATATGGGCATCCAGGTCCCGCTATTGGTTATTGACCAAGAATGGTTCTCGGTCATGTCTACATAGTTCTCGAACGCGTAAGGTCCATGCGCTTAAGGTTTGATGGCGGTTATATTATGAGTTTATGTATTTTGATGTACGAAGGAGTTGAGTCCGGATGTGATCACGGACATGGCGAGTCTCGAAATGTTGAGACATAAAGATTGATATATTGGGCGGCTATATTCGGACAGGAAAGGTTCGGAAGTTTCGGAGAAAACGGAGTCTTGGGAGGTTACGGAACCCCAGGAGAGTAATGGGCCTTATTGGGCCAGGGGGAGAGAGGGCTGCACCGGGAGGTGGCGCGCCCCCATGAGGAGTCGGGTGGACTAGGAGGCGGCCCCCTCTCCCTCTCCCTCTCTTTCCTTCCCCTTCCTCTTCCTAGTAGGACTAGGAAGGGAGTCCTACTCCTACTAGGAGGACTCCCCCCTCCTGGGCCGCCTCCTAGGGCGGCGGCCTCCCCTTGCTCCTTTATATCTACAGGCGGGGGCACCCTAGAACACACAAGTTGATCTTCGTGATCGTTCCTTAGCAGTGTCGGTGCCCCCCCTCCACCATATTCCACCTCGGTCATATTGTAGCGGTGCTTGGCGAAGCCCTGTGATAGAACATCAAGATCGTCCTGCCCGTCGTCTTGTGGAACTCCTCCCGGCAGCTTTCTGGATCGGAGCCGGGGATCGTCATCGAGCTGAGCGTGTGCTAGAACTTCGGAGGTGCGGATGTGGTGCTTGGATCGGTCGGATCGTGAAGGCGTCGACTACATCAACAGCGTTGATATAGCGCTTCGCTTCGGTCTCACAGTGCGTGGGCGGACACTCTCCCCCTCGTTGCTATGCCATCACCATGGTCTTGCGTGATCGTAGGAAATTTTTGAAATTACTCGTTACCCAACAGTTCATACTATAATAACACCTTAGATACAAATCAGCAAAACCTAATGTCACCTAGATACTCGGTGTCACCTCAAGTATACGTGGTATGATTATCGATATGCATCACACAATCTCAGATTCATCTATTCAACCAACACAAGAACTTTAAAGAGTGTGCCAAAGTTTCTCTGGAGAGTCGAAAGGCGAAAATGTGTACCAACCCCTATGCATAAGTTCACAAGGTCCTTTGAACCATAAGTTGATCACCAAAACATACATCAAGTAGATCACGTGAATATCCCATTGTCACCAAAGATAAGCACATGCAAGACATACATCAAGTGTTCTCAAATCCTTAAAGACTCAATCCGATAAGATAACTTCAAAGGGAAAACTCAATCCATTACAAAGAGAGTAGAGGGGAGAAACATCATAAGATCCAACTATAATAGCAAAGCTCGCGATACATCAAGATCATGCCAAATCAAGAACAGAGAGAGAGAGAGAGATCAAACACATAGCTCTTTGGTACATACCCTCATTGCCAGGTGAACTACTCCCTCCTCATCATGGAGAGTGCGGGATGATGAAGATGGCCCCGGTGAGGATCCCCCCTCGGCGAGTCTGGGAACAGGTCGATTGGTTTTGAGTGGCTCTGAGAGGCTTCAACGGGCGAACTCCGATCTAGGTTATGTTACGGAAGCTTGGGTATATATAAGAGGTGTTGGCGTCGGGAACAAGTCAGGGGGGTAGGCCGTGCCCCCCACCCTCGTGGGTGCCTAGGGACTCTTCTGGACCATCTCCGATACTCCGTGGGCTTCTTCTGGTCCAAAAATAATCTCCGCCAATTTTCAGGTCAATTGGACTCCATTTGGTTTTCCTTTTCTGCGATACTCAAAAACAAGGAAAAAACATAAACTGGCACTGGGATGTAGGTTAATATGTTAGTCCAAAAAATCATATAAAATAGCATATAAATGCATATAATACATCCTAGATGGATAATATAATAGCATGGAACAATAAAAAATTATAGATACGTTGGAGCGTATCGGCATCTAAGCTTAATTCTGCTCGTCCTCGAGTAGGTAAATGATAAAAACAGAATTTTGATATGGAATGCTACCTAACATAATTTTCAATGTAATTTTCCTTATTGTGGCATGAATGTTCAGATTCGAAGATTCAAGACAAAAGTTTAATATTGACATAAAAACAATAATACTTCAAGCATACTAACCAAGCAATTATGTCTTCTCGAATAACATAGCCAAAGAAATCTCATCCCTACAAAATGCGTATAGTTTGGCCATGCTTCATTTTGTCACACAAAATTCTCCATCATGCACAACCCCAATGACAAGCCAAGCAATTGTTTCATACTTTAGTATTCTCAAACTTTTCAACTTTGGCGTAATATATGGCGAGCCATGGACATAGCACTATAGGTGGAGCAGAATATGATGATGGAGGTTGTGTGAAGAAGACAAAAAGGAGAAAGTCTCACATCGTAGTGGCTAATCAGCGGTCTATGGAGATGCCCATCAATTTATGTCGATCACGGGGTAGGGATTGCCATACAACGGATGCACTAGAGCTATAAATGTGAAGCTCAACAAAAGAAACTAAGTGGGTGTGCATCCAACTTGCTTGCTCCACGAAGACCTAGGGCATTTGAGGAAGCCCATTGTTGGAATATACAAGCCACGTTCTATAATGAAAAATTCCCACTAGTATATGAAAATGACAAAATAAGAGACTCTCTATCATGAAGATCATGGTGCTACTTTGAAGCACAAGTGTGGAAAAAGGATAGTAGCATTGTCCCTTCTTTTTTTTTGGGCCTTCCCTTTTTTTATTTGGCCTTTCTCTTTTTGACTCTTTTTTTTTTTCACAGGGACAATGCTCTAATAATGATGATCATCACACTTCTATTTATTTACAACTCAATGATTAAAACTCGATACTAGAACAAAATATGACTCTATATGAGTGCCTCCGTGTGTGTACCGGGATGGGCAATGAATCAAAGTGACATGTATGAAAAATTATGCATGGTGGCCTTGCCACGAATACGATATCAACTACATGATCATGCAAGGCAATATGACAATGATGAGCGTGTCATAATAAGCGGAACGATGGAAATTTGCATGGCAATATATCTCGGAATGGCTATGGAAATGCCATAATAGGTAGGTATGGTGGCTGTCTTGAGGAAGATATAAGGGGTTTATGTGTGATAGGCGTATCATATCACGGGGGTTTGGATGTAATGCCGTGAAGTTTACCAACTCTCAAGGTGAGAAAGGGCAATGCAGTACCGAAGAGGCTAACAATGATGGAAGGGTGAGTCACGTAATCCATGGACTCAACATTAGTCATAAAGAACTCACATACTTATTGCAAAAATCTACAAGTCATCAAAACCAAGCACTACAGCGCATGCTCCTAGGGGAATATATTGGTAGTAAAGAACATCGCTCGTCCCGACCGCCACTCATAAGGAAGGCAATCAAAAGAAACACCTAATGCTTCAAATTTGTCACTAGCAGTTTACCATACGTGCATGCTACGGGACACCAAACCTCAACACAAGTATTTCTCAATTTCACAATTACTCAACTAGCTTACGACTCTAATATCACCATCTTCATATCTCAAAATAATCATAAAGAATCAAACTTCTCATAGTATTCAATGCACTCTATGTGAAAGTTTTATTATACCCATCTTGGATGCCTATCATATTAGGACTAGTTTCATAACCAAAGAAATTTAACATGCTTTGTTTAGGACTCTCAAAATAATATAAGTGAAGCATGAGAGTTAAGTCTATTTCTTCAAAAATAAAACCACCGCCGTGCTCTAAAAAGGATATAAGTGAAGCACTAGAGCAAATGACAAACTACTCCAAAAGATATAAGTGAAGATCAATGAGTAGTTGAATAATTATGTAACTATGTGAAGACTCTCTAACTTTTAAGAATTTCATATATTGGTCTTTTATTCAAAACAGCATGCAAAACAAAATAAATTAAAATGGCGCTCCAAGCAAAACACATATCATGTGGTGAATAAAAATATAGCTCAAGTAAAGTTGCCGATGAGCGAAGGCGAAGAGGGATGATGCCTTCAGGCATCCCCAAGCTTAGGATCTTGGTTGTCCTTGAATATAACCTTGCAGCTGCCTTTGGCATCCCCAAGCTTAGGCTCTTTCCACTCCTTATTCCATAGTCCATCGATCTTTACTCAAAACTTGAAAACTTCACAACACAAAACTCAACAAGAAAAGCTCGTAAGCTCGCGTTAGTATAAATCACCACTTTTGAATACTGTGTGAACTCATTATAAGCTCATATTGGTGTAATATCTACTGTATTCCAACTTCTCTATGGTTCATCTTGATCGTCTCGTCGTATCTACTTTTCAAACACTTTTGCCCTTGTTTTGGACTATAACTTGTATGATTTGAATGGAACTAACCCGATGGCGCTTGTTTTCGGTGAATTGCCATGATGTTGTTTATGTGCGAGCAAGTTCTCGGAATGACACTGAAACTCCACGGAACATCTTAGAAAAATAAAAAAAATCCTCGCCAAAAGATGAAGACCAGGGGCCCACTCTCTCCATCCACGGTGGGGGGGTGTCGATGTCAAAACAAGCGGATCTCGGGTAGGGGGTCCCGATCAATGCGTCAAAGTGATGGTAACGGGAAGCAAGGGACACAGATGTTTACCGGTTCCGGGCCCTCTCGATGGAGGTAAACCCTACTTCACCTTGATTAATATTGATGATATGGGTAGTACAAGAGTAGATCTACCACGAGATCGTAGAGGCTAAACCCTAAGAGCTAGCCTATGATGGTATGATTGTAATGGTGATCGGCCTTCTAAGGACTAACCTCTCCGGTTTATATAGACCTTTGGAGAGGGCTAGGTTTACATGGAGTCGGTTACAAGGAAGGAAATATAATATCGGATCGTAAGCTTGCCTTCACGCCAAGTAAAGTCCCATCCGGACACGGGCCGAAGTCTTGAGTCTTGTATCTTCACGCTTCATTAGTCAGGATGATCATTGCAGTCCGGCTGTCGGATACCCCTAATCGGGGACTCCTCATAGCCCAGCAGACCTGGCTTCAATGGGCGAGTCCGCGCAAAGTCTTGTCTTCGGCATTGCGAGGCGGGTTCCTCCTCGAATACTCAAAGTGCTTGTTCGGCGAATAGTGTCCGCCTCCAATCAATGTTGTGCTCCTCGGCCGGTACCTCAGTGACCATCTCCGCATGTCGGCGAATCACGAAGGTGAAACATTATGCATTTTCCTCCCTCGATCTTCGGGCGAACCCGTCTATTTGAAGGGCAGAGTTCTCAGATCAAACCTCGCTCTCCTCCCAGAACGGCATCAGCAGGCGTTCCGCCAAAAGCCATTCCAACATGGCGTCCGTCGCTAGCTCTTGCACTTGCCCTTCTTGTTCCAAGTCGGGATTGGGAGAGTGTTCAGTTCCTCATAACCGTTTGGCGAAGTTACAAACCAAGGTTTCTCCACCGGCGTTCATGGTCTCCGTCCGACTGGAATAGCCATTTATGCCGGAGGAGACAGGTGAGGATCTCTAACCCATCTCCGGAGGCGTATATGTCGATCCCTCATCTGCGAGGCGTTGGGTTCCTATCCACCCGTTTCTTCACGGGCTCCTGGAGTTCTGGCCTCCGATTACGATCTTACCCCGGCTCTACTCGCGCACATGCCGAGTCACGTTGCCTATCTGGCTGTTTCTAGGCTGCGAACCACACTTTGGATTATGGCGGAGCTGTTATGCCTCATCCCCCGCACCGAAGTCCCTATACCAAGTGGGCGGGGCGAAGTATGGCGCATTGCGAGACCCGGATACCTATCCGGCACTCCTAGAAGGCACTAGAAAAGCGGCCTTGGTGGTTCTATATAACGGCGTCCCCCGCCGGATCCAGTCCGGACGAGTCTCCATGAGTTCAACGCGCCGCGCGAGAGCACGCCCTAAGATGGGCGCCCTCGGGGCCCTCAAGAGAAGGACGAGGAAATATTCCTCGATGGCAGGATAAAATTCTTGGCCAAATCCGGACTAACGATAGTTGAGGTTATGGTGATATGCATAAGGCGAGTGCAAGCTGCTCCAATATCGGAAGCCCATGTGGCATTTCAGCAGGGAAAGCGATGCCTCCGATCGGCCGTAAAGGTCGGACTCGCTGCCGCTCTGGCAAGGATATTGTCGATCTGTACAAAGGGAAGAGGAGGAATTCGCCGCATAAAAACAGCGGAAGGATTCTCCATGTACAACCCCAGCGTGGGTAAGTTGCCTTTCTTTTACCAGCTTTGCTCTAGCGTTCTTCTGCTAAGATTACTTGCATCAATGTACAGGCAGGGAATTAATGAGAGTCGTGAAGGAATTTCCAGCCCTTCCCGCAACGAGAGGACCTAGAAGGGCCCTAGATCCGAGGACTTAAAGTGGATCCGGATATCCTTTATGGAGCTTCAGCAGGGTATTTTTATCGGGAGAGCTGGGATGGCGCCCTAGTGGTACATTACGGCCGACTACTGCACTGGCTGCTCTCCTCTTAGTGTGTTAAGCCGAACTAGAAAGCCCTATCCTTCAAAGGACCCCCAGGTGTTATATTTTACCTTTGGCGTCGTTCTATTTGCAGAAGCAGCGGGCGAGGCGAGGCCCCTAGGGACTAAATCCCACCAGGCGTCGAGATCAGGGAGCTCAAGAGGAAGGCGGTGAGGTTGACACACGCTATAGAGTAAAACAATAACATGTCCTGTAATTATAGAATTTAAAATGTGACAGCGCCCTTTGTATGCAGCGGGGAAGAAGAATAACCGGACTATATCAGGAGACCCTACCAATCACGCCTCCACCGGCCGGGTTGCGGAACCCGGCTTGAGGCGGGCGGACATCCGGGACCAGCACCGCATAGCTCTCAAGCAGAGAGTGCGGACATGCTCTCAGCCACAAATTCCGTAGTAGAGGCGCCATGAATCCAGGCGCCCGGCGGGCCGTGCCGAACAACATCTTTTCAAAGAAGCGTTTAATGCCTTCAATTCGTAGACGCATACGTCCGGGCTGCTCGAAGCGGGCTTGCCCAAGCAACAAACATATACCAAAGACATACGGGTGAAATTTTGATAAGTATGTATAGCAGTAGCCCACAGAGACTTGAAGCGGTTGAAACAACAGTTTTAAGGATCAATATCGTCTTGAGTCCTTGTAAGAAGAAACGCAGCAATTGTTTGGGAATTGGAGGAACTGCAAAGGCCGAACTACGGGCACTTGATTGCCAAGATTAGAGGAACCCCAAAGGCCCTCATCTACGTAAAATTATCTGGCTAATGCGAAAGTGCGCCCGAGGAGGAGATGCCCTCATCTGCAAATGATTCTTGCAAGACCTTTCCATTGGCCCTGCGAGGCGAGCTTCGGCAAGTGATCACCACGGTGTTACTCAGGCTTCTGTGGCCATCAAGCCCTCTTGCCGAATGGCATGGGGAACTTGCGGACCTGCTGAGGAGCCGTGGCGCTTAGTCTATGGAAGATATCAGCATGCGGCAAGGAGCAAGAAGCACAGAAGCAATGGTGAAAGACACACTACACCCGGCTGGACCGAACCATATGGCGAAGTAGGACCGGCGGGGCCGATGGGCAAGAAATTCCGTTAGTCGGTGTATGACCAGGTGGCGTTAACCGCTAAGTATTCTCAACAGGATTTTAAGCTAGATAGCACATTGGGACGGTATAGAAGAGAATGTAATCAGTCCAAATAAGCATGTAATTTAATGGGCGTGATTAGCCCTAACCCGGAGTTAAAATCATTTTCATAGCAGACCTTTTCGCAGCCCCGGATCCTATAGTCCGGGATGTGTCGAATACCGCTCAGCTATACCAAACCAGGGTATCGTGGAACTAAGGCGTAGGGGTCATAAGTGCTTGAGCAGACAAGTACCCAACTAGTTATGTTATATTACATGGATAGTAAGAAACATCTTCGGAGAGAATAGTTCCGTTAGGGTTCCTTTCCACAGATGCGCATGAGGCGATGCGCATATGCGGGCTGCGAGCGATGGCGCGGAGATACAAGACTTCAGGGATTTATGTTATGATAAATGAATACAACTTTTGTTCACCGACCGAATATTCTCTTAAGGAAGCTAGCTTTCGGCTTCACCCGATCTGAGGTACACATCCGGCTGAAGCTGGCGGTAACAATCTGAGAGGTGCTCCCCTTATGCCCTAGCAGAATAACGGGCGTAGGGCATAAACACAAAAGCCGAGCAACCCAGCTTGGCAACATCTTAAGTCATATCGATGCATATAATGGTGAAGAAAAGGCACATATGGAAAAAAGAATGCATATGACGGCGAAAAGCCATGCAGTAATCATTTTTAGCTTCCATATAGGAAGCCCCAGTATTGCTTACACACTAGTGCGGCGAGTCCGGAAATCCGCCTTGTATTGAATACTATGTGTGAAGAGGGAAAAAGGTCGAGAAAGGAAAAGGGGATGGGGCATAATTAAAAGGGAGGGGTTAGGAGACGAACACTGTGTTCGGCGCTAGACATAGAATCTCCATAGTCTTGCCGCTTCCATGGGTTCGGCTCGAGTGCATTATCGGATCACGATGCGTGGCGATGCAGGTCCTCCGGTGAGAACTTTGTCAATGCGAAGGACCCTCCCACTTGGGTTTGAGTTTGTCCTTCTTCTTCTCCGGTAGTCGTAGAATGAGCTACGCCAATATTGTAAGTTTTGCCGCACTTCTCTTCTTTGGTATCGTCAAGCCTGCTGCTGATAGAATGCGGAGCGGGCTTTTGCGACGCCAGCGCTCCTCCTCTAAGGCATCCAAATTATCCTGCCGATCTAACTTTCGGCTTCCTTCTCTTCGTACGTAAATGCGTGGCGAATCATGTATTATGTCGCAAGGTATCTGCTTCCGCTTCCGTACACCATGAAAAATGGTGTGTATCCGGTGGTGTGATTTGGCGTGGTCTGTAGCCCCGAGTATGAAGTCGAGCTCCTCCACCGGTGCGTATCCGACTCTGTCAAGGATCGCACTAACTTTGGTTTGATGCGCTCATAATAAGACCATTTGCCCGTTCTACTGGCCGTTAGTTTGTGGGTGGTAGACGGAAGCGTAATCGAGCTTGATGCCCATTTTTGCACACCAAGTCTTCACTTCATCGGCTATGAAATTTGAGCCATTATCAGTGATGATGCTGTGGGGGACACCGTATCGGTGTACGACCCCGGATATCAAGTCTATTACTGGTCCGATTTAGCCGTTTTGACTGGTTTAGCTTCTATCCATTTGGTGAATTTTTCCACCATGACCAATAAGTATTTCTTCTTATGGCTTCCCCCTTTAAGAGGTCCAACCATATCCAGCCCCCAGACCGCAAAGGGCCAAGTTATGGGGATTGTTTGGAAAGCGGTAGGGGGCATATGACTCTGATTGGCAAGAGGCGGCAACCGGCGCAATGTTGGACAAGGTCTTGTCGTGTCCTTTCGGACCGTCGGCCAATAGAAACCTGTCTGAAGGCCTTGGCGACTAATGCCCGAGCATGACGTGGTGCCCGCCCAGGCGGCATGGATTTCAGCCAAGAGATGCCGCCCTTCCTCTTGAGATGCATCTTTGTAGTACTCGGTGGCGCTTTTCTTGTAGAGTTCCCCTTCGTAGACCTTGTAAGCTTTAGAATGCTGAACAATGCAGCGTGCTTCATTTTGGTCTTGAGGAGCTCCTTCCTATTTAGGTAGGCCAAGAAGGGCTCGGTCCGCAGGCGATTACAGCCATGACTTCATGGGCGAGGATGTTATTTGGAGGTAGAACCTCCGACTATATCGATGGTTTGGAATGCGGGGATGTATTCGGATTCGTCTTTGAAATGCTTGCGGACTCCCTTCCCATACTCTGATGGCTTGAACAGCCGTTCAAGAATATATTAGGTGGGGCGGTCGCGTTTAAGCGCCCGATCTGACGAGGACATCCGCCGCTTGATTGTTTTCTCGAGCCACATGGTGGAATTCGAGCCCCTCAAACCGAGCTGACATTTGAGGGCGGCATTACGGTGAGCCCGCCATTTTCGGGTCCTTGGCGTCAAAATCTCCGTTTATCTGTGATATTGCGAGGTTTGAGTCCCCTCACACTTCTAGGCGTTGAATGCCCATAGAGACGCCATCAGAAGACGTGCAGCGAGCCTCATATTCGGCTGCATTGTTGGATACATGTATTATATTTGGAGGGCGTCTTGGACCGTGTCGCGTGGGAGATGTCGGGACTACCCTGCTCCCAATCCGGCCAGCATTTTAGAGCCGTCGAAGTGCATGATCCAGTTTGAGTATCGCGTACTCTTTAGGGAGTTCAGCTTACATCCATTCGTGAAAGTCAGCCAACACTGCGACTTGATTGCCGCCATGGTTTGTATGTTATGTCGAGCGGAAGGAGCTCAATAGCCCACTTGGCAATCCGTCCCGTAGCATCAGCGGTTATTTATTATGTCATTGAGTGGTACTTGGAGGCCACCGTGTCGAACACTCTTGAAAGTAGTGTCGTAGCTTCGGGATACCATGAACACAGCGTATGCTATTTTTGATAGTGTGGGTATCGGGATTTGCATGGGGTTAGGACCGTGGACACATAGTAGACCGGCTTCTAGGCGGTATTTGTATCCGTCGGCCTCTCGTTCAGCGGCGAGCACTAAACTACGACTTGATGCGTTGGAGCTATGTACAACAACATAGGTTAAATGCGATATCCGGTGCTGTTAATCTTGGATTACTGGCCAATAGGGTCTTTATTTAAGTCCGATCCGGCGCGGATGCGTCCGTCCATACGAAGTGTTCGGTCTTGTGAAGAAGCGATAAAGCGGTAGTGCCTTTTCTCTAACACGGAGATAAAGCAGGTGAGAGCAGCCACGCATCCCGCTAGTTTTTGGATGTGTTTGAGGTATGTTGGTATAGCCAAGCTGTGAGACTTCGGATCTTTGCGGATTCGCTTCTATTCCTCTGTTGGAAGCGATGAAGCAGAAGCTTCCCGAGGGGCGTAAAGCGCATTTTTCAGATTTAGCTTGATGTCGTATGCGGAGATTGTCGAATGTAAGCCTCAAGTCGTCTATTAGGGTTTCGACGTGTCTTGTTTTTATGACCACGTCGTCCCGTATGCCTCCTTTGTTTTGCGATTTGCTTTTCGAGCATGTTTGAATCATCGTTGGTAGGTTGCACCGGCGTTCTTGAGCCGAAAGGCATAGTGTTGAAGCGAAAGGGCCATATGGCGTTATGAAAGTTGTTGCAGCTTGTAGAGACTCTGCCATCTTTATTTGATGGTATCTAGAGTATCGTCGAGGAAATCTGATGGTCGTGTCCGGCTGTGGCATCGATGATTTGATCGATCGAGGGAGAAAAGGATCCTTAGGGCAAGCCTTGTTGAAGTCTTTGAAATCGACACATAGGCGCGGGTTTATCCTTCTTTGGCACCATCACCAAATTTGCCAGCCAATCCGGATGTTTGATATCTACGATAAATCCGACCTCGGTAAACAGCTAACTCTTCCCCCATTGCTGTCGTTTGGGCTCGAGAACCGCCTTAAGTGCCTTGACTGGTTTGTATCCTTTAGAATATTGAGGCTGTGTTGGCTAGTCTGCGTGGGATGCACGGCATGTGCGATGGGTGCCAGGAGAAAATGTCCCAATTCTCGCATAGGAAACCTCGTAGTGCAGCGTCAATCGCGAAGGCTCATTTGTGTCGATGGAAGCTGTCTTCGTGGGGTCCGTTGGGTGGACCAGGAACTTGACTATCTCGTCTGGAGGTTTGAATGAGGTGGACTTGGGTCGTTTGTCGAGTATTACGTCGTCCCTATCCACGGTGACCCATAGTGCTGTTAATTCTTCGGCTGCTAGGACCTCGGATAATGCCTCTAGGGATAGTGCTGCGGTTTTGTTTTCGGCGCGAAGTGCGACGTCCGGATCACTGACTAGAGTGATGATTCCAGTGGGCAAGGGCATTTTAAGCTTCATGTACCCGTAATGGGGTATAGCTTGAAAGGCTGGCAACGCGTCCCGCCCTAGAAGGGTGTGGTATCCGCTCTTGAAAGGGCCGCTTGGAATGTGATTTCTTGGACTGTAATTCTACGGGGTGCGAATACCACATCGAGTGTGATTTTCCCGCGCTGCCGCTTCCAGTAAGGATAATTCCCTGAAGGTCGTTATCGGTGTCAAAACCGGCGGATCTCGGGTAGGGGTCTCGAGCGTGCGTCTAGGCAGATGGTAACAGGAGACAAGGGACACAATGTTTTACCCAGGTCGGGCCCTCTCGATGGAGGTAAAACCCTACTCTGCTTGATTAATATTGATGATATGGGTAGTACAAGAGTAGATCTACCACGAGATCGAAGGCTAAACCCTAGAAGCTAGCCTATGGTATGATTGTTGTTAGATCCTCTGGGACTAAAACCCTCCGGTTTATATAAGCACCGAAGAGGGTTAGGGTTACCAGTCGGTTACAATGGTAGGAGATATACATATCCGTGTCGCCAAGCTTGCCTTCCACGCCAAGGAAAGTCCCATACGGACATGGGGCGAAGTCTTCAATCTTGTATCTTCATAGTCGAGTGCGGCCAAAGGTCATAGTCGGCTATCCGGACACCCCTAATCCGGGACTCCTCGGTAGCCCCGAACCAGGCTTCAATGACAGCGAGTCCGGCGCGTGGGTGTCTTGACATTGCAAGGCGGGTTCTTCTCCAAATCCTGTATTACCTGTTTGAATAGTGTTCGACTTCTACGTAAATATTGCGCTCCTTGGCTTCCGTAATAATGGCCATCTTCCACGTGTTGAGCGAATGCGAAAAGCCAGGTATTTTCACATTTACCCCTAGCTGCGCAAATGAGCTGCCTATATAAGAGCGAGGATCTAGATCCGAATCACACCATCTTCCCTTGCGAGCTTTCATCGGGCGCATCGCGAAACCCATTCCATCATGGACGGTCGGCGCGGCTCCTCCTCTCGCCCTCCATTCCTCAGCCTGGAGATTGTGAGAGATGCTCCGTCCCTTACAATGAGCTAGTGGCGCTCAACCCAAGGGTTTCTTCCCCCAACCTTCATGGTTCGGTTCGAGCGGACTCGCCACCTATAAGGGTGGAAATCAAGCGAGGCGCCCCAGTACCTCCCAAGGAGGCGGGTATGCCTTGTCCCTTATTTGATAAGAGGGCTGGATTTCCAAGTCACCGGTTTCTCAGGGGCTCTGGAGTTCTATGGCCTCAGTTGCACAACCTTACGCCTCGTCCATTGTGCATATTGCGGGCTTCGTGGCCCTTTGCGAGCTGTTTTTTGGGCATCGAGGCTCATTTCGCGCTGTGGAAAAGGTTGTTCTACCTCATACCCGTTCTCGGGAGAATTCGATATATCAAGTGGGCGGGCGAACTATGGCGCATCGCGGGACGGATATCTATCCGGAACCCGAAAAGCGTCTGAAGCTGACCCGGAATGGTTTATATAGAAGATGTCCCCTGCGGACCTATTCGGATCGGCCTCCGGAGTTCGATAATGCTCCTTTGAAGAAAGCGCCTAAGTGGCGTCCACGAGCCCTCGGAGGAAAATGCAGGGGCGTCCTTTACGATGAGCGAATAAGGTTGTTGGCTCATTCCGGACTGACCATGATCGGGTCATGGCCACACGCATTATCACGGGGTGCAGCCGCTCGATATAGAGGCCACCCATGTGGGATTTCAGCGGGGAGGATGATGCCACCCGCCATGGCCGTAAGGGGCGGGATCGATGCATGTCTGATGAAGACCTTGTCCGCATTGTACAAGGGAGAAGAGGAGGAATTTCTTTGCGTCAATCCACAGGACGGGTTTTCTATGAAAAATTCTCCAAGCTAGGTAAGCGGACATATCTTTTTGTCCATCCGATCCATATTCCCATAGTCAAGTATCTCATTTTGTGATTTCGACGCAGGAACTGCGCCAGGCCGTAAAGGATATAAATAGCCTACCTCCGCAACCCGAAGATCCGGAACGGTTCCTCGATCCGGCCTCCCAAGAGGATCCGGACATATCGGTGGAGCTGATCGATGGGGTATTTCACCAGCTGAGCATTGATAATGCCCTGGTTGCCATTACGGCCGATTACCCTAGAATACTTCCCGCCTCGCAGGTAACTGAGACCGAAGCCCCAATACTTTGAGAATGATTCATCCTTGCTTATTTTTATCACCGTACACCAGCGGTGTTTTGCGAGGGGCCTTGAGGCGGAAGGCCGAACCTGCGCTGCTAGCCAACAAGGGCAACGGCCCGGCCCAGAGGCTAAAAAAGAAGTCGTCTTGTTGGCGCATAGCGGTATGGCGTGTCACCTTATTCCCAGGTTTTATTCGGAAGGCATACTAACGCTCTGCTCTCTTGGAAAAAAGCGCTCGCGGACTATATCCGGAGAGGTTGCCAATCGAGCCTCCATGACCCGGGCTTCAAAGCCCGGGCCGAAGCGGAGGCGAACACGAAGCGTCGTCGGATGCTCCTCCGACGAGAGGATGCCGATAGATTGTCCGCCACCAACTCGAGGAGGAGAGTGCCATGAATCACAGGCGCCGCCGGACAATTCTTCGTGACACATGTTTCTCCCAAGAGGCGTTGAACGCCTTCAATTCAGGAGATCGCACCTCCGTGCCACTCAAGATGGTCTAGCGAGCCACGAGGCAGTATGTAAAATACATACAGTGAAGAAATTTATGATTATATATGCGGTAGCCCCGAAACTTGAAATAGTTAGAATAACTGATTTAAGGATCATATCTTGTGAGGATCTTCTGAGAAAAGAATACCCAACTGTCCCGGGAGCTTGAAGAGTGCAAAGCCCAACTTGAGGCTGCACAAGCATGACGAGGGGAAGCCAAAAGACCCCTCACGGTGATATCGCTTTTAAAAGATAAGTATGTTGTGAAGTGTGGCGTGTGTATAGATCTGAATATAACATTGTAGATGGTGCGGCGTAGATCTGGACAAGCAACAGCTCTTGCGCGGTTAAAGGCGGAGAAAGCGTGCTTACGAGGGTGAGGCGGGAAAAATAATCTCAAGATGCCAACACCCAGCTGGGTGAGGAACTAAAAGATGTTCGTGCCCGGTATGCGACTCCATAAGGAGAATCGGCGGCTTGACCGGCGGCATTTTAGTAAGTGCTTAAACAAACTTTGAAAAAGGAGTTCGGCGAGGAAGTCGACTAACGAGTTATGTCTGTAGGTATGCTCACTGGCCATCCTGCGGAGAAATGCCAGTTCTCGGGTGACCTTCTTCGAGCTCTTACAAGCTGCGAGCGAGTTGGCGGTGATGAAAAGCGTCGCCCAGGCCTTGTGGCCATTTGTCTCCCTGCCCGAAGGCCTTGGGGAGCTTGCGAGAGAGGCTCTAGGGGGGGCGGCGCTTCGATTATGGAAGATATCGGCTTGCCGTCAAAGCGCCGAGGAGGCTGGGCCATGGTGAAGGCAGCGGTACCACGGCTGACCCAAACCACATGGCGAGAGTCGGGCTGTGGGGCTGATGGGAAGAGATCCTGTGAGCTTAGTGTGCGGCCGGGTAGAATTGGCATAAAGTATTCCAGCAGGATGTAAACTAGACAGCTGTTAGATGGCATTGAAGAGGAATACAATCAGTCAAATTGACTATGTAATTTAAGGTGACATGTAAAATGCCTTCTAGCGGATTGTAGATCGTTTGTCATAGCGGACCTTTTCGCTTCAACCTCGGGACCCGATAGTCGGGTGTGTCGAATACCCTCGCGGTTATATAAAAACCGGGGCATGCGTGGAGACCAGGCGTAGGGGTCATTAGTGCTTTATCGGACAAGTGCCCAACTAGTTGTGTTATATTACATGGTTAGTAAGAAACATCTTCGGGAGAATAGTTCCGTTAGGGGTTCCTTTCCACAGGAGGCATGCCCTAAAGTGCATGTTAGGACTGCGAAAAAAGCGAGAAAAACATCTGGGGCAGATAAATAAATAGGTAAGAAATCTTCTTTTAGTTCACCGACCGAATATTCTCTTAAGACGCTAGCTTCGGCTTCACCCGGTCTGAGGTACACATCCGGCTGACCAGCGGTAACAATCGCGAGAGGTGCTCCCTTTACCACCTAGTCGAACAATCGGGAGCGTGGGGATAAGCACAGGGCCGAGCAACCCAACTTGGCCAAAACTTAAGTCATATCGATGCATATAATGGTGAATAAAAGGTACATGCGGAAGTGTGACACATGTATTGGGCATGAAGCCCTTATAATTAAGCTTACGTGGAAGAAGCCCCAGGTACAATGGCGCGGATAGTGTGTCAAGTGTGTATGCGAACAATGCGCTACTTGAGCCTTCAAAGGCTGGAAAGAAAAAAGGAGGAGAAGGAGAAAAATAGAAGACAGCTAAAATGTAAAATATGGACAGAAGAAGGAGACGAACTCAGAATTCGGCGCTAGGTGTAGAACCTTCAGAGGCGGGCTGCGTTCCATGGGTTCGGCTCGAGTCGGTTATCCGATGCATCTCACAGACGGTACACTCCACGGTTAGGACTTGGTCGATGATAAAGGACCTTCCATTTGGGCTTTAGTTTGTCCTTTTTCTTGTTGGCGGGCATAGAACTAGCTTCGCCAACATTGTAAGTTTTGGCCCGTGCTTCTCCTTTGATATCTTGAGCCTGCTATTGATAGAATCGGAGCGGGCTTTTGCTAAATCACGCTCCTCCTCAAGGCGTCAAACTGTCACCCGATCGAGCTTGGCTTCTCTTTCTTCGTACATGCGCCGCGAGGTGAGTCATGAATTATGTCGCGGAGAACTGCCTCTGCGCCGTATACCATAAAGAATGGTGTGAATCCGGTCGTGCAATTCGGGTGGTCCGCAGCCCCAGTCTGAGTCGAGCTCCTCTACCCGGTCGTGTTAGATTCCTTGAGGACCGCACTAATCTGGGTTTGATGCCGCTCATAATTAGACCATTTGCTCGCTCAACTTGACCGTTAGTTTGAGGGTGATAGACTGAAGCGTAGTCGAGCTTAATGCCCATGTTTTGCACCAGAGTTTGACCTCTTTGGCCGTAAAGTTCATGCCGTTATCAGTGATGGTATTGTGGGGGACACCGTAGCGATTGCATGACCCTGATATGAAGTCTATCACGGTCGGATTGGCCGTCTTGACGACAGCCTCTATCCATTTGGTGAATTTATCCATGATGACGGTGGTATTTTTGCTTGTGGGTTCCCCCTTTAAGGGTCCGACCATGTCATGCCCCAGACCATGAAGGGCGGTGATGGGTATAGTTTTGAGGCGGTGGGTGGCATCGGCTTTGATTTGCAAGAGCTGACATCCGGCGCATCGTTGGACTAAGTCTGAGCATCTGCCGGGCCGTCGGCCAATAAAATCCTGTCTGAAGGCCTTGCCTACAAGGGCCGGGCTGCGGCGTGGTGCCCTTGAGTCGGCATGAATTTCAGCGAAGATTCCGCCCTTCCTCTTGAAATACACCTTTGAAGGACTCCGGTTGTGCTTTTCTTATAAAGCTCTCCCTCATGGACTTTATAGGCTTTAGATCGCTGCACTATGCAACGGGCCTCGTTTTGGTCCTCGGGAAGTTCCTGCCTGGTTAGGTAGGCTAGGAATGGTTCTATCAACGGGGTAATGACTGTCATTATTACGTGGGCTGAGGGTGTTATTTCGTTGGTAGAACCACCAACTGTGTCAGAATGTTTGGTGTGGGGCAGTGCGGTTGGTCTTGGTTGTTATTTCCGGACTCTCCCTCCCATAATACGGATGGCTTGAACAGCCTCTCTAGGAAGATGTTGGGGGGGGGGGACAGCATCGCGCTTTTGCGCCGATGCATGCCAACACATCGGCTGCCTGGTTGTTATCCCGGGTTATATGGTGAAATTTAAGCCCCTCAAACCGAGCTGACATTTTTAGGACGGCATTGTGATAGGCTGCCATTTTGGATCCTTGGCATCAAAGTCTCCATTTATTTGGGATATCGCGAGTTGAATCCCGCGCACCTCTAGGCGTTGAATGCCCATGGAGACGCCATCCGGAGACCATGTAGAAGGGCCTCGTATTCGGCTGCGTTGTTGGAGTTCCGTATACATTATCTGGAGTATGTATTGAGCTGTATCTCCGGTTGGGGCGTCGAGCAGCCTTGACTCGAGCCAGCCAACATTTGGAGCCGTTGAAGTGCATTATCCGGTTGGAATATCGCCGTACTCTTTAGGAGTTCGACCGGTCCATTCGGTGGCGAAATCGGCCAAAACTGCGACTTAATAGCTCTCCGTGGCTTATAGGTTATGTCGAGCGGGAGGAGCTCAATGGCCCATTTGGCAATCCAGCCCGTCGCGTCGTGATTGTTTATAATGTCGTTAAGGGGTGCCGGAGGCTACTGTTATTGAACACTCTTGAAAGTAGTGTCGCAGCTTCGGGATGCCATAAACACGCGTCGCTATCTTTTGATAATCGGGTACCGTGACTTGCATGGAGTTAGGACGGTGGACCGTAGTAAACTGGTTTTGAAGGGGAACTTGTGTCCGTCCGTTTCTCGTTCGACAACGAGCACCGCGCTTACAACTTGATGAGTTGCCGTGATGTACAATAGCATTGGTTCGCCCATGTTGGGTGCGGCCAGGACCGGGTTTGTTCTCAATATGGCTTTTATTTCTTTGAGTCGGCCGTGGCGGCATCCGTCCATTGAAGTGTTTGGTGCGTCGGAGGAGGCGATAAAGGGTAATGCCTTTTCTCCCAAGCGGAGATAAAGCGGCTTAGAAACGCGCATCGATCAATTTTGTATTTGTTTGAGGTCTTTTGGGATATCCAATTGTGAGCTCGGATCTTGGCTGGGTTTGCTTCAATTCCTCTACGGATACAATGAAGCCCAAGAGCTTTCCGGCTGAAATGCGCAACGCATTTTCGGGTTGAGCTTGATGTCATATGTTGGAGATTATCGAATGTGAGCCTCAAATCGTCTACTAGAGTTTCGACATGCTTGCTTTTGGCGACCACATCGTCTCGTAAGCCTCCTTTGTTTTGCCGATCTGGTTTGCGGACATGTATACGAATCATGCGCGATATATTTGCGCGGCGTTTTTGAGCCGAAGGGCATTGTGTTGAAGCGAGAATGGGCGTATGGAGTGATGAATGCCATTGCGGCTTAGTCAGGCTCTGCCATCTTAATTTGGTGGTAGCGGAGTATGCATCGAGGAAACACAATGAATCGTGTCCTCTTGATAGCGTCGATGATTGCTTTCGATCGTGAGAGGGGAAGGATCCTTTGGGCAAGCCTTGTTGAGGTCCTTGAAATCGGCCTTAAAGGCGCCGGATTTGTCCTTCTTTGGTACCATCACCAGGTTTGCTAGCCGGTCCGGGTGTTTTGTCTCTCATGAATCCGGCCTCCAATAGTTTGGCTAGCTCCTCTCCCATGGCCTGTCTCTTGGGTTGAAAAAGCCGAAGAGACTGTTTGGTAACGAACCCTTTTAGGATGTTTAGGCTGTGCTCGGCCGGTGGCGTGGGATTCTGGCATGTCGAAGGGTGCGAGCAAAAATGTCCCATTTTCGTAGGAATTCTCTTAGTCTGGCGTCTACATCAGATTTAATTGTGCCCGATGGAGGCCGTTTTTGTAGGTCCGTTGGATGGACTTGGAATTTGACTATTCGTTCGCTCGTTTGAAGGAGGTGGACTTGGATCTCTTATCGAGTATCACATCGTCCCTATTCACCATGGGCGCTTGTGTGATGAGTTCCTCGGCCACTAGGGCTTGGATAGTGCCTCAAGGGCGGTCGGCTGTCTTACTTTTCGGTAGCAGTGCTATGTCCGGGTCACTAGCAAGAGTGATGATTCCGTTGGGCCGGGCATTTTGAGCTTCATGTACCCATAATGGGGTATAGCTTGAAAATTGTGAATGCCTCTCGCCCTAATAGGCGTGGTATCCGCTTACGAGCAGGCGACCTCCTCGGACCTGTAATTATCCGGCGTGTCGAACACCACATCGATGTGATTTTTCCTGTCTGCGTGCTTCCGTGAGGATTATTCCTCTAAAGGTTTGTGCTGCTTCGCTCAATGTAGCTCAGTCTATTTCCATTTTTGGAGGTTTCCTCATAAATGAGGTTCAATCCATTTGTCACCGTCCATGAGTACCTTGGTAAGCGAAAGCCATCCACTATCGAGCCGAGGACCAATGCGGTGGTGCTCGGGTTGTTGAATTTAGATTAATTCTTGGCATTAAAGGTAATAGCAGCGTCCTCCATGGGTTTATTGTTGCTACTTGGTAGACTTGGAAGGCTACGGTGTTCGTTCCATATATTATTTGATCACGGAAGTCTCGAAGACTATTAATACCGTCTTGGTATCCACAGGCTGGTGCTCTAGAGCTGAAGCTCTTAGCCACTTTGGCCACTGCCGTAGTATCCAACATGCTCTAAGGCTATGAGTTGGAGTGGCGTATACGTACTATGAATTTTCAGAGGTCCATTGAGCCATCCCTCGATCGGTTCCATGCCCTATAAAGGTTTTTGCTTTTGGTATTTAACTTGGTGCTGGCGATGATGCACCCTTTTATTTGGACTGAGGTTGTATTCAAGGCGGATTGTCCCAAAATCTTGCTTGGTTTTCGGTGCTTTCCATTGCACAGTACTTTACGTATTATGGGCGCCAAGTCGCTAAAGGCGTGTAATGTCATGGCGACTTATAGCGTTGAGGATCCCGTTATCTGTGCAATTATTGCGGAAGAAGAATGAGATTGCGTCCTCCTCGCGGCAATCCTTTATCCATCCATAACCGGGAGAATCGGCCCGATAATGGTGTCTTTGTTTCTGCGGGCTCTTGCGAATTTGAGATAGGTCGCTTATGTTTGGGTGGGTGGGTGGAATTAAATCCGAACCGCGCCCAATCTGAGACTTAAGGGCCAAGGGCTTCGAACTTGGAAGCTTGGATTCTTAGTAGTTGTCCAATGAATCTAGCCCGCTGCACGACTTTAGGTTCGGGGCTTGCGTGGCGTCCTCTCCTCCGGGAATCCGACATGGAGGGATTGGGAATCGGGACGTAGCTAGTCCTTAAGATAGAAGAAGGGTCGTCGTATTGTTCCTCTACCACAACAACGTGGTGGGTAACACAGGGAGAGTTAATCTCTCTCGAGATCGGGTTTAGGCCCAATCGATCATAATGCATAGCGACTCCCGAGTGGCGATGCGATCCAAGAGCTCGTTTAAGGAAGAGAGCTCCATCGGATCTAACGCTCGCGAGCTCGAGTTAACGTGAAGATTGCTTTCGATGACCGAGAAGTCATCATCGGTATGACGAGCAGCGGTCATAAGAAAACCGCCTAGCGGAGGGTTTGGCCGGCAGCCAAAGCTTCTTTAGCAGCGATTGCCGTCTTTAAAGGCGAGATGAGGCATCCTTCGTGGCGGCGACGGAGGAACTCTCAATGAAAGCACCAATGTCGGTGTCAAAACCGGCGGATCTTGAGTAGGGGTCCCGAACTATCGTCTAGGCGGATGGTAACAGGAGACAAGGGACACGATGTTTTTACCGAGTTGAGCCCTCTCGATGGAGGTAAAACCCTACTCTGCTTGATTAATATTGATGATATGGGTAGTACAAGAGTAGATCTACCACGAGATCGAGAGGCTAAACCCTAGAACCTAGCCTATGGTATGATTGTTGTTAGTCCTCGGACTAAAACCCTCCGGTTTATATAAGCACCGAAGAGGTTAGGGTTACGAGTCGGTTACAATGGTAGGAGATCTACATATCCGTATCGCCAAGATTGCCTTCACGCCAAGGAAAGTCCCATGGGACATGGGGCGAAGTCTTTAATCTTGTATCTTCATAGTCCAGGAGTCCGGCCAAAGGTCATAGTCCGGCTATCCGGACACCCCCTAATCCGGGACTCCCTCAGTCGTGCCGCTTTGCTCAATGCGGCTTCTATCAATCTCCATCTTGTTGAGTGTTTCTTCATAAATCAGATTCAATCCGCTTCCGCCGTCCATTAGTACTTTAGTGAGCGAAATCCATCTGATCGGACTAAGGACCAGGGCGGTGGTGCGGAATTGAGGTTAGATCACTAGCATTAAAGGTTATAGCGATTGTCGTTCAAGGGTTTATTTTAGCCACGGTAAGTTTCGGTAGACTTTAGCGAGCTCTCTTGCGCCTATTGTTTGAGGAGAAAGTCTTGAATACTGTTAGTACCGTATTGTGCTTGCTGGCGGGATGTTGTCCCATTTTATGGCCCACAAGAAGATCATCACCACTTTTTGCCACCTGCCGGAGTATCCAACATGCCTTAAGGCTATGAGTAGGTGTTGTATTCGGAGTACTATGGAGCTTACATGGCTCGTCGAGCCATTCTTCCATCTGGATCTCTGCCTGGCGTGGGCTTCGGTTTCTTAGGGGTTGGGTGGACGACTTATGAGAGTTAAATCCGTTTAGTTCGGACAAAGGTTTTGGCGAGCGATACTATCCCAAAATTCTGTTTGGGTCTTCCAAGCCCTCTCCATCATACAGTACTTCCGTATTATGGCTGCCAAGTCATGGCGTACTATATCACGGCTGCCTATAGCATTAAAGGTCCGCCGTCCGTGCAATTTTGCGAGAAAAGTGAGACCATGTCCTCTTGGCGGCAGCCCGACCTTATTAAGCGCAAGGAGAATGCGGCGATGGCGATGTCACGGTTTCCTAGGGCTCTTGCACGTCTGGGAGAACAGTTTGGGTCGATTTAGGGTCAGATTTTGATCCGATCTAACGCCCGGTAGGCGGTCGAGTTAAACATCCAGGATCCGGCGCCCAATTTCTTTGGCCCGATGCCCGACTCTAAATGCGGGACCTATGTCGAGGTTTTCCTTTGAGCAAGTCTTTGGCTCAAGGACTTGGTGATCGAACACAACTTGTCTTCAAAGTTGAGGGCAATCCGTGTGGCTCCTCAACTACCGCTATCTCATGGGTGGCGGCGGGGACACTGATGTCCCTTTGGTGGGTTTAAGCCCAATCGATTCGTGATCATGGCGACTCACGAGTGTCGATGCGATCCAAGAGCTCACTAAGGAGGAGATCTCCATTGGATCCATCTGTTGGCAAGTTCGGCTGGCGTGAAGGTTATGATTGATGACCGAGAAGTCATCGTCGGCGCCACCACCGATGGGGCGGCCATGATAAAACCACCGAGCGGGCGTCGGCCTGACGAGCCCCCTCCAAAGTAATGTCGTCCCAGCGGTGGGGCGAGCCATCGAGCCTGATGGCGGCGACACGGAAGGAACTCTCAATGAAAGCACCAATGTCGATTGTCAAAACCGGCGGATCTCGGGTAGGGGTCCCGATGTGTGCGTCAAGGCTGATGGTAACGAGGAAGCAAGGACACAGATGTTTACCCAGGTTGGGCCCTCTAGATGGAGGTAAACCCTACTTCTGCTTGATTAATATTGATGATATGGGTAGTACAAGAGTAGATCTACCACGAGATCGTAGAGGCTAAACCCTAAGAGCTAGCCTATGATGGTATGATTGTAATTGTGATAGGCCTTCTAAGGACCAACCTCTACGGTTTATATAGACCTTTGGAGAGGGCTAGGGTTTACATGGAGTCGGTTACAAGGAAGGAAATATAATATCCGGATCGTAAGTTTGCCTTCCACGCCAAGGAAAGTACCATCCGGACACGGGCTGAAGTCTTGAGTCTTGTATCTTCACGCTTCAATAGTCCGGACGTCGTACACAGTTTACTTGGAACCTGTAGGGCGCGCCCCCCTACCTCGTGGGCCCCCTGGAGACCTTCCGATGCCAACTCCAATTCTATATATTGGCTTTCAGAGAGAAAAAATCAGAGAGAAGAAATCATTGCGTTTTACGATACGGAGCCGCCGCCAAGCCTAAAACCTCTCGGGAGGCTGATCGGAGTCCGTTAGGGGCTCAGGAGAGGGATTCGTCGTCGTCGTCATCATCAACCATCCTCCATCACCAATTTCATGATGCTCACCGCCGTGCGTGAGTAATTCCATCGTAGGCTTGCTCGACGGTGATGGGTTGGATGAGATCTATCATGTAATCGAGTTAGTTTTGTTAGGGTTTGATCCCTAGTATCCACTATGTTCTGAGATTGATGTTGCTATGACTTTGCTATGCTTAATGCTTGTCACTAGGGCCCGGGTGCCAAGATTTGAAATCTGAACCTATTATGTTTTCATGAATATATGTGTGTTCTTGATCCTATCTTGCAAGTCTATAGTCACCCATTATGTGTTATGATCCGACAACCCCGAAGTGACAATAATCGGGATACTTCTCGGTGATGACCATAGTTTGAGGAGTTCATGTATTCACTATGTGCTAATGCTTTGTTCGGTTCTCTATTAAAAGGAGGCCTTAATATCCCTTAGTTTCCATTAGGACCCGCTGCCACGGGAGGGTAGGACAAAGATGTCATGCAAGTTCTTTTCCATAAGCACGTATGACTATATTGAATACATGCCTACATTACATTGATGAATTGGAGCTAGTTACTGTGTCACCTATGTTATGGTGTTACATGATGAACCGCATCCGACATAATTGTCCATCACCAATCCAATGCCTCTGATCTTTCCATATCTTTGGTTTACGCTTATTTACTTTCCGTTATTCTTGTTACAATCATTACAAAACACCAAAAATATTACTTTTGCTTTCATTACTCTTTTGTTACCGTTACCACTACTATCATACTACTTTGCTACTAAATACTTTGCTAAAGATATTAAGTTATCCAGGTGTGGCTGAATTGACAACTCAGTTGCTAATACTTGAGAATATTCTTTGGCTCCCCTTGTGTTGAATCAATAAATTTTGGTTGAATACTCTACCCTCGAAAGCCGTTGCGATCCCCTACACTTGTGGGTTATCAAGACCAATTTCTGGCGCCGTTGCCAGGGAGCATAGCTCTATTCTTTGAGTCACTTGGGATTTATATCTGCTAGACACTATGAAGAACTTGAAAGATGCTAAGACAAAAATTTATCTCTCAACTACGAGGGAGGTAAGGAACGCTATCTAGCTCGCACTTGATTCACCTTACATTATGAGTAAGCTTGCGACACCTAAACCTGCTACGCTATTAGTTACGATATGTGCATGTTATTGATGATGCCACTTCGCTATGCATGATACTAATAATGAAACTACTTCTATGCTTGATACTCTGTGCCTTGGTGAATTTCTTGATGAACAAATTTCTAGGGCTAGAGAGAAACAAATTATTAAGCTGATAATGTTGATGAAATTGATGATGAAGATATGCTGTTATTCACGAGGGTTATGTTTTGATATGGAATCTTCTGCAGCTATTTTTGCCTGCAAAGATAGAAACGAACTTAAGAGGCTATTAGTTAAATGGAGTAAAGTATCTCTTAGAGATAGAATGAAACCTGACCCTACTTTTGCTACTTCACCTATTTGTGTTCCCGATAAGGATTAAGAATTCTCTGTTGATCCTGATATAATTACTTTGGTTGAATCAGATCCTTTTCATGGTTATGAATCTGAAACCGTTGTGGCACATCTTACTAAATTAAATGATATAGCCACCCTGTTCACTAATGATGAGAGATCTCGCTACTTTTATATCATTAAAATATTTCCGTTCTCATTAAAGGGTGATGCTAAGATATGGTTTAATTCTCTTGATCCTGGTTGTTTGCGTAGTCCCCAGGATATGATTTATTACTTCTCTGCTAAATATTTCCCTGCTCATAATAAACAAGCTGCTTTAAAGGAAATATACAACTTTGTGCAAATTGAAGAATAGAGTCTCCCACAAGCTTGGGGGAGGCTTCTCAAGTTACTTAATGCTTTGCCTTATCATCCTCTTAAGAAAAATGAAATACTTGATATCTTTTATAATGGACTAACCGATGCTTCGGAGATTACGGATAGTTGTGCTGGTTCTCTTTTAGGGAAAAACGCGGATGAAGCTGAAATTCTATTGAATAATATGTTGACAAATGAAAATAATTGGGCACTTCTGAGCCAGCTCTGAGCCAATTCTTGAGCCTATTCCTAAACCAACTCCGAAGAAGAGGTGTTCTATTTCTCGATCCTGAAGATATGCAAGAGGCAAAGAAATCTATGAAAGAAAAAGGTATTAAAGCCGAAGATGTTAAAATTTACCTCCTATTGAAGAAATACATGGTCTTAATTTACCTTTGTTGGAGAAACATATGATCTTGATCCATTACCTATTGAAGAACCTCCGGATCCCGATAACCCAACACGGTAGTAAAGGTAAATTCTCTCTATAGATTTGATGAAGGTGATATTCCTCACTATAAATCGCTAGACAATGCTTGGATGAGTTTGATAATTTTATTGTCAAACAAGAAAATTTAATGCTTATTTTGGTAGAAATTGAAATCTGATTCGATATGATTAAACACTTGGGTGATTATATGGCTAATGTTAGAGGTGAACTTAAACTCATTAGCAAACATGCTTCTATGGTTACCACTCAAGTAGAACAAGTACTTAAGGCTCAAAATGATTTGCTCAATGAAATGAATAGTAAGAAAAATGATTATGCTGTTAGAGTGGCTACTAGAACTGGTAGAATGACTCAGGAACCTTTGTATCCTGAAGGCCACCCTAAGAGAATTGAGCAAGATTTTCAGAGAAATAATACTAATGTGCCTAGTTCTTCCAAAAGGAAGAAAAATAAAAATGATAGGACTTTGCAAACTTTTAGTGAACCTATTGCTGAACCACCTGAGAATCCAAATGATATATCTATTTTTGATGCTGAAACAAAATCTGGCAATGAACATGAACCCAGTGAAAATGTTAATGATGTTGTTCATGATGATGCTCAACCTAGTAATGATAATGATGTAGAAGTTGAACCTGTTGTTGATCTTGATAACCCACAATCAAAGAATCAACGTTATGATAAGAGAGACTTTGTTGCTAGGAAACATGGTAAAGAAAGAGAACCATGGGTTCAGAAACCCATGCCTTTTCCTCCCAAACCATCCAAGAAAAAGGATGATGAGGATTTTGAGAGCTTTGCTGAAATGATTAGACCTATCTTTTTGCGTGTCGATTAAGCTGATGTGCTCAAAACAAATCCTTATGCTAAGTATATGAAGGATATCATTACCAATAAAGAAAGATACGGAAGCTGAAATTTCCACCATGCTTGCTAATTATACTTTTAAGGGTGGAATACCAAAGAAACTTGGAGACCGAGGGTACCCACTATACCATGCTCCATTAAAAGAAATTATGTTAAAACTGCTTTATGTGATCTTGGAGCGGTGTTAGTGTTATGCCTCTCTCTTTATACCGTAGACTTGATTTGAATAAGTCGACACCTACTGAAATATCTTTGCAAATGGCTGATAAATCAACTGCTATACCTGTCGGTATTTGTGAGGATGTGCACTGTGGTGGTTGCAAACGTTACTATTTTAACGGACTTTGTTATTCTTGATATTCCGAGGGCGATAGTATGTCTATTAATCTTGGAAGACCTTTTCTGAATACTGCAGGGGCTGTTATTGATTGCTACAAAGGCAATGTCACTTTTCATGTTAATGGTAATGAGCATACGGTACACTTTCAGAAACAACCTCAAGTTTATAGTATCAACTCTATTGGAAAAATTCCATCGATTATATTTGGAGGTTTTGAATTTCCTCTTCCTCTGTCAAGAAGAAATATGATATTCTTATTATAGGGGATGTGCATATCCCGTTGAGGTAACTATAGTGTTATTGAAATTTCTCCGGTTCCATGTTATTGGAATGAGTTTGTTAACAAGACCTGATCAACCTTGTTAGTGGATTCCTTTTGATGATCATGAGGCGGATGAAACTAGAAGCACAACCTTTTGTACCCTCTTTATACTTTCTGTTATTTAGTTGAAATAAAGTAAAAATAGTATTTTTTTACATGCATTTCCTTATTTATCCGTGCAATATAAAAATATCCGAAAATAAAAGTCCTCCAAATGCCATGCCAATTTAATATGATTTTTTAGAATATTTGAGATTTATGGGCGAAAACACCATGGGGAGCTGCCACACAGCCACGAGGTGGAGGCGCGCCCTACCCCTGGGCGCCCCCCGCCTCGTGGGCCCATGGTGGCCCTTCTCCACTTATTCCTGCACCCATCCTCTTCTTCTTCCTCCCACAAACACGAATATCTGGCTCAAACACGAGTTCCAGCCCCCGTTGCTGTGATTTTTGATCTCCTTGCTCGAAGCACCTCTCACAAAACTGCTTGGGGAGATTGTTCCTTGGTATGTGACTCCTCCATTGGTCCAATTAGTTTTTGTTCTAGTGCTTTATTCATTACAAATTTGTGTTGCATAGGTGACCATGTTCTTGAGCTTGCATGTCAATTTTATATGGTTCCAAGTAGTTCTAATGCATGATAAAGGCTCTTGGCACTTGTAGGAGTAGTTGCTATTAATTTTATTGAAGTTGGTTCACTTTTGTTTGAAGTTACTAAAAATTTCCGAAATTTTTCAGAGAAAACAATATGTTTAGCAAGATGTTCCAAGGTGGTTCTTCAAGGAAGCAAGGTCCCGGGCTTGCTATGCGTGATCTTGACGAGGAACCACCAAGAGGCGCTCTAGTCTTGGCCTTGTGATGGCCTTGGAAAATTTTATGGATCAGTGGGAATCAAAGAAGAATTTAACGTATATTTGCATGCTTGCCGGTCTTGTGGACTTGAGGAGACAAATGCCCACAGTATCATGATCTCACTAGTTCATTTGTGAGGAGTTTGAGTTTTCATCTTGGCGTAATTCTCCTTACATCATGTTTGATCTTTATGATAAATCTTATACCATGGACTTAGAGGATTTTACTTTTGCTTGCAAACTCCCACAATGGGGTAATCTTGTTGATCCCGTAAATCTGAATTTAGAGACTTTCTTACTAGTATAGCTGTGGGGAATCTAGAGATATAATGCAAGCCACTATAGGGAGCATTCACTTTCTGCTATACATTATTTTGCTCTCTTCATCGGTAGGTGCATAAATGCTAAGGATGAAGCATGTCACATGTGTGACCACGATCTCAGAATTCTCAAGTCTTTGTGTTAATTATGCAACCCGCTTAGCTAATTTTTTGAGATAGGCGTTCGTGAGGGTGATATGGAGTTACCTCCGCATATTTAGATTTTGATTCTATGGTTTCCCACCAGTTTGTCGAGAGGACTGAACCACCTCTCGGTATCAACTAATCTTTAACAAGCGGCATGTTGTTAGTATTACTCTTCCTGCTCCTGCCTTCTTTGATTCTCGGACAAAGGAAGATATGTTATTACCATAGAGGCGGATGAGTACGAGAGAGGAGGCGGAGGCGGCTCGGCGCCCGCTGCAGCTCGAGGAGGCGATAGCCGCTGCATGTGATCGACCCAGCTACACCTACGGGTATCCGCGAGGCCATCCTGGCAATGAACCAACAGGCCAAAAGCCCAAGCTTGGGGAGTCGTATTTCTCACCGACATTACATTTATGTTCACACACACTCATTGCTAGATGTCGGTACTCATACTCTTTCATTGTAATATCCATGCTAGTTTATTTTCTTTTTCCTGCTTTCTTCTTGTATGTTTGTTAAACTTTAAGAAAACAACAACAAAATTAGTAGTAGTTTACTTTTCTTGCTGTAGTAATAACTAAAAAGAAAACCCAAAAATATTTCCTGTTCTTCTTTTGCTTGTTGGGAGCTTTCCTGTGTAAATAGTTTTATTTCTTTTCTTTTCTTTGGGGGTCGATAGGAGAAGACCATGATTAAATTGTTGAAATGGCTCTTATATGCATTATTGTTGATTTAACCAAGAGCCCATATTGCCTTGCCTTCTCTGTTTATTGAATGCTCATGATTCCAGCTTAGTCAATGCCGTGCACTCTTATTATTATTCACTTCGTTCGGTCGTGCAAGTGAAAGGCAATTATGATGATATATGATGGGTGGTGAGATGAGAAAAGCTGGTATGAACTCGACCTCTCTTGTTTTTGTAAATATGATGAGTTCATCGTTCCTGGTTTAGCTTATTATGAGTAAACATGTTTGCAATGACAATTAGAGATCATAGTTGCTTGTGCCATGCTTGATTAGCTATGAGTTATAACGGTTTACCTTGCGTGCCAACATGCTATTAAAATGGTTGTGATGTGGTATGATGGGGTGGTATCCTCCTTTGAATGATTTAAATGACTTGACTTGGCACATGTTCACACATGTAGTTGAAACAAATCAACATAGCCTTCACGATATTTATGTTCATGGTGGATTATATCCTACTCATGCTTGCATCCAATGTTTATTAATTTTAGTGCATGTTCATGACTGTTGTCGCTCTCTAGTTGGTCGCTTCCAGTCTTTTGCTAGCCTTCACTTGTACTAAGCGGGAATCTGCTTGTGCATCCAATCCCTTAAACCCCAAAGTTATTCCATATGAGTCCACCATACCTTCCTATATACGGTATCTACCTGCGTTCCAAGTAAATTTGTATGTGCCAAACTCTAAACCTTCAAATAATCATTCATTTTGTATGCTCGAATAGCTCATGTATCAACTAGTGCTGCCCTTATCTTCCATGTTAGGCGGGTTATTCTCAAGAGGAGTGGACTCCGCTCCTCACTCACGAGAAATGGCTGGTCACGGGATGCCTAGTCCCATGCTTTATGCAAACTAAATCAAAAATAATTGCAAACAAAACTCCCCCTGGGACCTGATGTATGTTGGAGGCACTCGTTGTTTCGAGCAAGCCGTGGATTGATGCTTGTTGGTGGAGCGGGAGAATAAACTTTACCATTCTGTTTGGGAACCGCCTATAATGTGTGTAGCATGGAAGATATCACCATCTCTTAGTTGTTATGTTGACAATGAAAGTATGCCGCTAAAAATATTATTTTCTCTATTTCAAAACCGAGCTCTAGCACCTCTACAAATCCCTACTTCCCTCTGCGAAGGGCCTATCTATTTACTTTTATGTTGAGTCATCACCCTCTTATTAAAAGCACTAGCTGGAGAGCGCAGCTGTCATTTGCATTCATTACTATTAATTTATATTGGGTATGACTATGACTGGATCTCTTTTACCATGATTACAATGTCTAGTCAGTCCTTGATCTTTAAAGGTGCTCCGCATTTATGTTTTGCGGTCTCAGAAAGGGCTAGCGGGATACCATCCTGTTATATCATATTGTGATTGTTTTGAGAAAGTGTTGTCATCCGAGATTTATTATTATGACTCGCTAGTTGATTATGCCATTGATATGAGTAAACATGAGACCCGAGAATTATTGCAAATATGATTATTTATAATCTTTGCTGAAAACTTGAATCTTGTCTTGACATATTTACAACAACAAGAGCAAGCGAGATTGTAAAGTTTTTCTTTTCTCTTTCAGTTTGTCAACTGAATTGCTTGAGGACAAGCAAGGGTTTAAGCTTGGGGAGTTGATCGTCTCCGTCGTATCTACTTTTCCAAACACTTTTGCCCTTGTTTTGGACTCTCACTTATCTGATTGAATGGAACTAACCCGGATGGCGCTGTTTCAGCAGAATTGCCATGATGTTATTTTATGCGAGAAAACAAAAGTTCTCGGAATGACTGAAACTCCACGGAACATCTTAGAAAAAATACTAAAAAATCCTCGCCAAAGAAGAAGACCAGGGGGCCCACACCCTTTCCACGAGGATGGGGGGCGCCCCCCTCTAGGGCGCGCCCCCCAACCTCGTGGGCCCCCTGGAGACCTTCCGACGCCAACTCCAACTCTGTATATTGGCTTTCAGAGAGAGAAAATCAGAGAGAAGAAATCATCACGTTTTACGATAGAGAGCCACCGCCAAGCCCTAAAATCTCTCGGGAGGGCTGATCTGGAGTCCGTTCGGGGCTCCGGAGAGGGGGATTCGTCGCCGTCGTTGAGGGAGTCCTGGATTAGCGGGTGTCAGGACAGCGAACTATCACCGTTGGCGGACTCCTAGACCATGAAGATACAAGATTGAAGACCGTCCGTGTCGGATGGGACTTTCCTTGGCGTGGAAGGCAAGCTTGGCGATGCGGATATGTAGATCTCCTACCATTGTAACCGACTCTGTGTAACCCTAACCTATCTGGTGTCTATATAAACCGGAGGTTTTAGTCCGTGGGGCGAACAACAATCATACCATAGGCTAGCTTCTAGGGTTTAGCCTCCTTGATCTCGTGGTAGATCTACTCTTGTACTACCCATATCATCAATATTAATCAAGCGGGGTAGGGTATTACCTCCATCGAGAGGCCCGAACCTGGGTAAAAACATCGTGTCCCTTGTCTCCTGTTACCATCCGCCTAGGCCACGATTGGGACCCCCTACCGAGATCGCGGTTTGACACCGACATTGGTGCTTTCATTGAGAGTTCCTCTGTGCGTCGCTGTCGGGAAGGATGCCTCATCCGTCTTTAAAGGCGATACTATCGCCAAAGGCCTTGGCCTTGGTGAGACTCTTGACTAGGTGGTTTCTTATGACGCCGGTTCGGCCGCAGCGCGCGGCGATGACTTCTCGAGTCATCAAAACCAATCTTCACGTTAACTTCGGAACTTGCGAGCGGTTAGATCGATCGAGCTCTCCTCCATAAGCGAGCTCTTGGATCGCATCGCCATACAGGAGTCGCCACGAGACTACGACCGGATCGGGCCTAAAACCGATCCGAGAGAGATCAACTCTCCCGGGCTACCCATCGGGTTGCTGTGATAGAGGAGCAATCTGGCGATTCTTCTTCTATCTTAAGGACTAGCTACGTCCGGTTCGATCCCTCCTTGCGGATTCCCGCGAGAGGGGCGGATGTCGATCAAACCCTGAACTTAAAAGTCGGTGGCGGGTTGGATTCATTGGATAGCATTCAAAATCCAAACTTCCAAGTTCGGAAACTTCTCGGCCCTTGAGTCTTAAATTGGGCGGGGTTCGGATCTAGTTCACCACCCACCCAAACATTAGCGATCTATCCCAAATTCGGCAAGAGCCGCTGAAGCGATACATCATTACGGGCGATTCCTCCTGGTTATGGACAGGATAAAGGACTACCGAGAGGAGGGCGCAATCTCACTTTTCTGCAATAATTGCGGAGAAAGGAATCCTAAGCGCCATAAGTAAATGCATTGAAATTACAGCGCTTTGCTGACTTGGTGACCATAGTACAAAATCTTGTGCGATGGAAGTGCTTGGAAAACCGAAAGTAAAATTTGGGAAAATCCATTTGAATACATCCCTAGTCCGAAATAAAAGGGTGCATCATTACCAAGCACCTGTATTAAACATCAAAAACAAAAACCCCTAAAAGTGCGGAACCGTCTTGGAGGGTTAGCTAAGCGGACCTGCAAAATTCATAGCACACAGGCGCCACTCCAACTCATAGCCTTGAGCATGTTGGATACTACGGCGGTGGCCAAAAGTGGCGAAGAGCTTCTAGCCTCGAGAATCCCAGCCCAGCAACACCGATGCAGTGTTAACAGTCTTGAGACTTTCGCATCAAATAACATGCGAGAAGAACACTCCATAACCTTGCGAAGTCTACCAAGTAGCAACAATACATCCATGGGCGACACGGCTGTACCTTTAATGCGGTGTGAACCAAAATTCGAACAACCCGAGCACCGGCCGCATTGGTCCTCAGTCCAATAGTGGGCGGCTTTCACCTTACTAAGGTACTCATGGATGGCGGGCGGACTAAACCTCATCTGAGAAACCCTCCGAAAAATGGAAGTAAATGGAACCGCATTGGCGAAGCAGCACAACCTTTAGAGAAATAATCCCTAGCGGGAAGCATGCTGCAGGAAAAATCACCTTGGGCGTAGTGTTACATTTCGCCGAGACAATTACTGGTCGAGGAGGTCACATTTCAAGTGGCCCGTTCAGCGGCAGATATCACGCTTTATTAGAGGCGAGAGGCATTCACAATTTTCAAGCTATACCCCCTTGTGGGAACATGAAGCTTAAAATGCCGGACCTAACGGAATCATCACTCTCGCTAGTGATCCGAACATAGCACTCAGCGAAAACAAGACAGCCGCACTAGCCCTCGAGGCACTATCAAAGCCCTAGCGGCGAGGAACTCAACTGTGATCGCTCCACGGTGAAGCAGGGGCGATGTGATACTTGATCAAAGATCCAAGTCCACCTCTTTTAAACCAGCGGATGAAATAGTCAAATTCCAAGTCCACCAGCGGACCTGCAAAGGCGGCCTCCATTGGGGCACAATTAAACCCTGATGTAGGCGCGCACTACGAGAATTTCTCACGAGAAAAGCGGGACATTTTGCTGGCACCCTCGGACATGCCGGGGAATCCCGTCGGTGGCGAGCACAGCCTAAATATCCTAAAAGTTCAAGCCGGTCAAACAAGCTCTTGGCGCTTTTCGAACCCAAGAGGCAGGCCATGGGAAGGAGCTAGCCAAACATCTGAAGCGGTTCATCGGAGATATAAAACATACGGGTGGCTAGCAAATCTGGTGATGGTACCAAGAAGGATAAATCTGGCGCCTATGTGTTGATTTCAAAGGCGTTAATCAGGCTTGCCCAAAGGATACCTTCCCCTCCCTCGCATTGATCAAATTATCGGCCTTCTGACGAGGACCACGACTCATTGTGCTTCCTCGGCGTACTCGGATACCACCAAATCAAGATGGCGGAGCCAGACCAAGCAACAACAGCATTCATCACTCCCTCGGCCCATACTGCTTCAACACAATGCCCTTCACGCTCAAAAGCGCCGGTAGCGACATATCGGCGCATGATTGGACATGTCGGCAAACCAGATCGGCAAAGCGGTGGAAGCATATGTAGATGGCGTGGTCGTCAAATCAAGCATGTCGAAACTCTAATAGGCGACTTGAGGCTCACATTCGACAATCTCGAAAATATGACATTAAGCTCAATCCGGAAAAATCGTCTTGACATTCCAGCGGAAAGCTCTGGGCTTCATTGTGTCCGGTAGAGGAATTGGAGCAAACCCAGCCAAGATCGAGCTCTGTCACAATTGGATATTCCAAAGACCTCAAGCAAATACAAAAATTATTTGGATGTGTAGCGGCTCTAAGCCGCTTTATTTCTATTTGGGAGAAAAGGCGTTACCCTTTACCGCCTCCTCGGCGCACCGAACACTTGAGTGGGCGGATGCCATATGACGGACTCGAAGAAATAAAAGCCATATTGGCAACAAATCCGGTCTGGCAGCGTAGCGTGGGCAAACCAATGCTATTATATATCGCGCAACACATCAAGTTGTCAGCGCGGTGCTCGTCGTCGAGCGAAAGCGGACGGACACGGTTCCCTCTTCAAAACCGGTTTACTATGTGTCCCTTGTCCTAACTCAATGCAAGTCCGGTACCCACATTATCAAAAGATAGCATCGCGGTGTTCATGGCATCCGGAAGCTGCGACACTACTTTCAAGAGTGTTCGATAACGGTAGCCTCCGATGTACCTCTTAATGACATTATAAACAACATGACGTGACGGGCGGATTGCTAAATGGGCCATAGAGCTCCTTCCATTCGACATAACCCATAAGCCACGATGAGCTATTAAGTCGCAGGTTTTGGCCGACCGTGGCGAATGGACGGCGAACTCCCTAAAATGCGGCGCATACTCAATGGATCATGCACTTTGCGGCTCCAAAATGTTGGCGGCACGGGGCTGGCGTCGTCTGGCGTCCCCAACGGGGACACAGTCAATACATCCGAGATAATGTATCGGACTCCAACAACGCGGCGAATCGAGGCCCTTACGCATGGCCTCCGGATGGCGATCTCCATGGGCATTAAGCGCCTAGAGGTGCGCGGGATTGAACCTCACGATATCTCAAATAAGCGGAGACTTTGATGCCAAAGATCTGAAAATGGCAGCGTACCACAATGCGGTCCTAAAAATGCCAGCCGCAGTTGAAGGGCTCGAATTTCATCATATAGCCGGGATAACAATCAGGCGCCCGAGCGTATTAGCGCGCCGGTGCAAAGCGTGATGCCGTCCCACCCAACATCTTCACAGAGCGGCTGTTCAAGCCATCCGTACTATGGGAAGAGTCGAGAAATAACAATCCGGACCCAACCGCACTTCACGACACGAACACTCGACACAATCGGAGGCTCGCCACGAGATAACACCCCGCTCACGAAATAATGGCGGTTATCGCCCGTGGGCGGAACCATTCCTAGCCTACCTAACTAGGCAGGAACTCCCGAAGACCAAAATGAGGCTCGCTGCATAATGCGGCGATCCAAAGCCTATAAAGTCCATGAGGAGAGCTCTATAAGAAAAGCACAACAGAGTCCTTCAAAGGTGTATCTCCGAAGAGGAAGGCGAAACCTCTGGCTGAAATTCTTGCGGTGGGTGGGCACCACGCCTTGAGCCAAGGCCCTTGTAGGCAAGGCCTTCCGTCTGAGATTTTATTGGCCGGCGGCTCCGGGCGAGATCTTGAGATTTAGTCAACGATCGTCGGTTGCCACTTTTGCTAACCAAAGCCACATGGCACCCACCGCCCTCAAACTATACCCATCACTGGCCGTTCGCGATGCAGGGGCTTGACATGGTTGGACCCCTTAAGGGAGGAACCCACAAGCAAAAATACCTATTGGTCATGGTGGATAAATTCACCAAATGGATAGAGGCCAAGCACATTAAAACAGCGAATCCGGACGGTGATAGACTTCATATCGGGGTAGTGCACCGTTACGGTGTCCCCACGATATCATCACGATAGCGGCACCAACTTCACGGCCGATGAGGTCAAATTATGGTGCAAAAACATGGGCATCAAGCTCGATTACGCCTCGGTCTATCACCCTCAAACCAGCGGCCAAGTCAAGCGAGCAAGCGACCTAATTATGGCGGCATTAAACCCGGACTAGTGCGGTCCCTCAAGGAATCTAACACGCCTTTGGGTTGAGGCTTCGACTCCGTACTCTATGGGCTGCGGACCGCCCGAATCGTACTACGGATTGACACCATTTTTATGGTATGCGGCGCGAAGCAGTCTTGCCTGCGACATAATTCATGACTCACCTCGGCGTGCGCATGTATGAAGAAAGAAGCCGAGCTCGTCGGAAGGACAGTTTGGGCGCATTGGAGGAGGGGCGGCGTGGCAAAAGCTCATTCCGCATTTTATCAACAGCAGGCTCGAAGATATCAAAGCGAGGGAAGTATGGGCCAAAGCTTATAGCGTTGGCGAACTAGTTCTATACTGCTGGACAAGAAAAAGGACAAACTCAAGCCCAAATGGGAAGTTCCCTTCATCATCGACCAGGTCGACGGCGGAGCATACCGTCTGCAAGCGCGCCGGATAACCGACTCGAGCGAACCCATGGAGCGCAGCCCGTCTCGAAGATTCTCGCCTAAGCGTCGGACTCCAAGTTTCGTCTCCTTCCTCCGTCCACATTTTCTATTTTGCTGTCTTTTATTTCTCTCCTTCCCCTCCTTCTTCTTGAAGCCTTTAGAGGCTCGTTTGCGCTTTGTTCGCACATATTTGATCGCTGTCGCGCTCATTATACTGAGGGCTTCGTTATGAAGCTTATTTATCTGGGTTTCATGCCCAACACATGTGTCAAACTTCCGCATGTACCTTTTACTCACCATTATATGCATCGATATGGCTTAAGTTTGGCCAAGCTGGGTTGCTGGCTCTGTGCTTACCCCTCGTTCCGATTGTTCGGCTAGGTGGTCAAGGAGCACCTCTGCGATTATTCTTGTCGGGTCGATCGGATGTGTACCTCGGTAGGTGAAGCGAAAGCTAAGCGTTCTTAAGGGAATAT
>JAHIAM010001431.1:0-46595 GCA_021605205.1 Aegilops longissima
GCTTTGGTGCACTCCACGTGCGCCGCCCTCTCGCGTTGTCAACATGGTCAACAAACAACAGGAATCGGCGGAAATGCGTGGAAGGATAGCGGTGAGGCCCACCACATCGTATGGAAAAATAAAATGCTTCCTCCTAGTGTTTTCGACATCTGGGACCCACGACATTGTGGCGTATATAGTCCATAGACAAGAGAACAGCACAAGATCGGTGACACAGGGCGCCAGCTACTCGGCGTATTTTTTTTTTGTTTGGTATTGTTGAGGCAGACAGGGTTTGAGCTGGGGTGGCCCGTCTAGCCAGGCTTATATTTTATGTTCACCATGTGACCAGCCAAGCTATTTTTTCTTTGTGCAAATGAGCCGGTTTATTTTTAGAGGAATACCCAATCGAGGCCTACTTATTTTCTCGCCTTGAAAGTAATATGAAATGGGTTGTAAATATAAAAATAGATGACAAATTGGCAATTACTTTATAATTTCTGATTTTTCACATTTGATTCCTATTTCCTTGGGCATTAACCTAATTCAAATATATCTTCAAAGTACTTTAAATATGGCTCAAATTTGGAAATTATTAAAATAGTTTGGAACCCACGAAATATGCAAAATTGGCCAGGCAAACCAAAAAAAGCAGCGCAATAAATTGCAAAAGAAGTTGCCATGAGCTATATATAAATTATTAAAAAGAGAGAGTGAGTGCGACTTGTGAGCATTTGGGTGACGCGTATGCAAGATTTTTTAGTTATTATTTACTAAGTCAACAAGCGATTCTAGCGAGCGTAAGTTGGATGTCAATCCAATGGCCGTCGTGTTCTTCAATGTCGATCTTCTTGCTCCAGCCGTAAAGCAGCGGCGTGGGACCGCTCCCGCCTCCCGTGGCGGCTGTCTTGCATGTGAGACTCAACGCCCCTACCACTCCCACCGCTGGCGGGGCATCCCTCTACTCACCCACACCCTGTTTATTCTGTGGCGGCAGCCTCACTTGGTGAACCGGTGAACCCTCATACTCCTCTCCGCTTGCGGGCTTCCTGCTCGCGTCTTCCCGGATCCGTGTCGTCCCTTCCTAGGCCTGCGCCGTCGTCCACCGCCGTGGTGCTCTCGGCGCTGGCGTGGTCAATGTGGTCAACGACCGACTTCCATCGGAAGAAATCTTGTCGATGGAGAGGCTGCCAATGGGTCCACAGCAGCCGCAAGGAAGTGCCTCTTTATTCTGTGGAAAATAATTTTCCTCCACGACATCTGGGACCTTTGGGCCGGGCCACCATATTCTTGAAAAAACTTTCCCCACGATTGCTGGGACCCATAGGTGAGACCCCCGTATTTGTGAAAAAAAGTTCCCCCATTGTCAGCTCGGACCCACGGAAGTGCCTCCTTATTACGCACAAAAAAGATACCCACCGCTAGCGGGACCAACCTTGGTGGGAGGCTGACTTGTGGGCCTACTAAGTTGGTGGGGCCGAGGCCTTTGTCAACTTTAGTCAATATATGAGCGATTCTAGCTCGGTGACCGTGCGATGTCCATCCAACGGCCGTGGTGCTTCTTCAACCTCTCGGTCTTCTTGCTCCGGCCGCCCAGCAGCAGCCCGGTCGTGCTTGCTTTGCTCCTGCCGCTCGTGGTGGCTGTGATGCACTGTGAGCCTCCACTTCTACTCCCCATTGCGCGGGCCATCCCTCTATGCACCCACACCCCCATTGTGGCGGTACCGCCTCACCGCAATCGAGCAGGTGAACCCTCATACTCCTCTCGCGTGGGCATCCACTACAGCGTCTTCCCGGCTCCGCGTCGTCCCCTTCCTAGGCCTCGCCGTCGTCCACCGCCACAGTGCTCTCGGCGTTGGCGTGGTCAACGTGGTCAAGAATGGCTTCCATCGGACGTGGTTGTACATGGAGAGGCGGTGACATTTGGGTCCACGCCCATGGCAAAGAAGTGCCTCCTTATTGCAGCATAAAATAATTATTCCTCCACTGACATGACGGGGACCCACGGACGGGCCACGCGTGTACTTCCGAAAAAAATGTTTCCCCACATGCTGCTGGGACTTAGGCTACATCTTTGCCGCAAGGAAGTGCGTCCAGAAAAAACGATTAAGCCCCACTTGCTGGGACCCACCAGCTACATCTTTACTGCATAAGGAAGTGCACGACGATCGGGACCCACTGGTGAAGCGTGCGTGGCGTTGTCATTCGGTGTGACGATATGCGTACTATCTTTGTGCGATGTAGAGCGGCGCCGTGTCGTAGATGTAGAAGCGCGCCTGATGCCATAGTAGAAAGCGGCGCCGCGTAGCATGTACATGTACGTCTGCGGCGAGGTGCAAGAAAGAAAATACAGCCGCGTGCGATACATACGGGCAGGGTCTCTAATGCCCTACTCGGCGCATCACGTTACATGGCTGGAGTCGGAGCGGGCTTAAGCGTCGTCCTGTTCATAGAAAGCCAACGGCTGGGTGGAGCGGAATGCGTGGTGCGTGTTCATCGGGAGGGCTTGGGCAGAGCGGCGATGGAAGCGAGGCTGGCGTGCCGCAAGCGGAGAAGCGGCCTTGTGTTCGACCGGCCACGGAAGCAGGGTCCTGTTGATCGGGAGGGGCTGGCGTCACCGTAAAAGCGGAAAAGCGGACCTCCTACGGTGAAAGCAGAAGTCTGTTGATCGGGAGGGTGTGGCGTACCATAAAAGCGGAGAAGCGGACCTCCTACCGTCGAAATAGGGGGTCTGATTGATCGGGAGGGTGTGGCGTGCCGCAAAGCGGACGAGACGGACTTGTGTTGGGCGCTTCTGATCGGCAGGGGGGGTGTGGTGTACCACAAAGCAGGACTCCACGGGATATTGTTCATCTCCACCGTCGACCTCCTCCGGCCTCCATGGGCTCTGCGTCGACCTCCTCCGGCCTCCATGGGCTCCTGTTCATCCAGCCTCCACAGCGTGCTACTCCACAGCTCTTGTTCAACCACCCCTCCACACGGGCACCTCCTCCAATCTCTTTGTTCATCCAGGCCTCCACACCACGGGGTCTGTTCAACTACCCCTCCGGCCACCCCTCCACCGTCTCTGTTCATCAGGCCCTCCACACCACGGGTTCCTGTTCATCGGAAGCAGCGCCACCGCTCCTTGTTCATCCACCCCCCCATAGCGCTCCTTTATTTCATCGAGCAGCATCGATCGGCTTGATTAGCGGCAATGGCGAAGAATCGCTCCATCGGGTTCGATTAACGACCATCGATCGATCGCTCGGGTTGATAACGTAGCCTGCGGTCTGTCGCTCGGGTTGATTAGAGCCAACGCCTACCTTACTGCAGCGTACATATCTGAGAAAGCAGCGCATCGCTCAGCCCCGGCCTCCCACCGTAACCGGCAACTCCACGAAATTTTCCTCCCCTTGCTTCTACCACGGTTTTTCCGTCATGGGCCCAAAAGAATGTCATGCATTGCGTCTCTAGCCCGCCGGAGACGAAAAGCCCATTTTGTCATGATTTTTTGTCATAGAAGTAGGGCCCACCACATCTATGATGATCTGGGGTTTTGTCACAATTATCGTCATAGAAGTGTCATATGTATGTGAGAAAAAAATTCGTTCAGCCCAAAATGTCACGGATGTGTCTTTTTGTAGTGTCGTCTCCCGGGCCGTAGTCATCCTCACTGCTTGTCGCATGCGGGCCGCCCTCAGCCTCACCGCCGCCCGCCGAGGCCGCCTCGGCGTCACCGTCAGGCGCCCTCCAACTCACACCGCCCGAGCCCGCCCGGGACCGCCATTGCCCGTTCAAGCGCGCCCTCTCCGCCCTGCCTCCGTCACAGAGCACCTCTGTAAGTCCCCCACCCCTCCCCCACTCCTCTCTCTCTGCATTTTAGAGAAAAAATTAGTAGAGCAAAAGTTTGTTTATAGCAAAAAAAATAGTTTAGAGCAAAGGATGTTAAGTAGTAGATGTTAGAGCAAAAATTAGTTTAGAGCAAAAAATTGGTTTACAACAAAAAGTTAGTTAGGGCAGTGGGGTTTAATTAGGGTGAGATCTGCTTGTATAGTATATAGTGATACTAGTAGATGTTAATTAGGTTAGGGCAATAGTGGTACTAGTAGATGTTAATTAGATGCTTTTGATTAGGGCACTAGAGTTTTGCTAGGTTAATTAGGTTAGTAGTGCTACTAGTAGTAGTAGTGAGTACGATGAGTTAATTAGGTGATGTTAAATGAATAACCTAAATGAATGAAATTAGTAGTTAACTGAATTTTTTCCTTTCATCATTATAGAGCACTAAAGTTAACTGAATTTTTTCTATTAGTAGTTAAATGAATTTTCTTCTACACTTTGTTTTGAATTAGCTTGTGAAATTTGGACATGTGGTTGCTCGTGTATATTTGGACATGTGTTGCGGTGTCGAAGAGGATATTTGAACACTTTGTTTCGGGAATGATCTTTGAGTGGCCTATGTTTTGCGGAATGTTGATTCATTTACATTAAGCAAATTTCAGGTTCTCGATTTGTCCACTTTTTAGCAAAGGTCATGCGAAATTTTCCGTGAATTTTGGCATGACTTGTCACTAAACTAGGACATATCGATGCCAGGATTTGCTGCACCGGGAAGGAGTCAACATTCTGTAAAACAATAGGCCTTTTATGTCATTATTCATTTTATTAGGTCTAGAATTAATTGACTAGATTTAATCATAGGAAACATGGCTAGCGATGAAGAGACAGGGTTTTGGTGATTCTGACGGCGTCTGCAGGCGTGAGTGAAATTTTAACCTTACCGACGATCAACCGATGTTGTTCTTTGGGCCCACCGATGGCATCGAGGGCCGAGACAAACCTTGAGATAGGTCTTGAGGCCCAGACCGGTATTTGAGACTCAGACCCGACATCGAGACCAGGCGAGGCTGAGACGGTGCTGCCTCGGTGAGTGGAGCGGTGTAGAATCGAAGCAAAGAGACGCGGCTTCCTAACAAACTCGGGACTACTAGTGGTGGTCACGGAGGTGGACAAGCGGCATTTTGAGCCAAAAGGCGAGGAAGCAGCGTCGATGCTACGACAATCAAATAGGTTGCATCATCACGGACAACCGCCACCATCAACGATGAAAACTATAGAAGATAGAAAATATGAGGAGCTCCCTCCTAAAGAAGTTTCACGGATATTCTTGTTCGGGCGGAATGAGAAGGATTATGAAGATCGAGGCGAGGACCCGGCAATGAAGAAGATAAGCGAACACGCCATGACCAAGTTTAGCGAGAGAGGGATACGAACTCATGTACTCAAAGTGATAGCTCTTCTCGCGTATATCATTGTTTAGATGGATGACGATGTATTTGCAAGTAATCGAGACTCGTATCGCTATTTTCGAGATGATGACGAGAGACCACTGCGTTGGATGATGATTATGATGATGACATGATTTGATGAGACTAATTGTATGTATATGCTATGATTACATTTGTATGTGTATGATATGCTAAAGATTATTGTATAAAGCCTATTCAAATACAAAACAAATACAAAAACAAATATCAGGAAAAAACTAATAAAACTAGTAGTAGCGAGGAAATTTAGCGATGAGTGTCGCCTTACGATGGCGCTTCGATAAACAACGCTGCAGAATAATATCATGGCGCCCTTTTCTAAAAAGCGCTACAGCTATTCATGTATAGCGTAGCATGGGACAACGCTACTGCTATCTCGTTAACTATAGCGCCTTATTAGTAGCGTCGGTCCCAGCTCTTGAGAGACAAAACCCGCTGCTGCTAGGCTTTTCCTAGTAGTGTTTGGTTGCATCATATACAACTCTTCTTTAAGAAATCCATTAAGGAATGCAGTTTTGACATCCATTTGCCAAACTTCATAAAATCGGCAATTGCTATCATAATTCATACAAACTTAAGCATCGCTCTGGTGAGAAAATCTCATCGTAGTCAACACCTTGAACTTTCGAAAACCTTTTGCAATGAGTCGATCTTTGTAGATAGTTGTTGGGGCGTAGTAATTTCAAAAAAATCCTCGCATACCGCAAGATCATGGTGATGCATATAGCGAGAGGAGAGTGTAGTCTCGTACCTCGTAGACCGTAGAGGAAGCGTTATAACAAGCGTGGTTGATGTAGTCGTATGTCTTCACAATCGACCGATCCTCAGCACCGAACGTACGACACCTCCGTGTTCAGAACACGTTCAACTCGGTGACGTCCCGCGAACTCACGATCCAGTAGAGCTTCCAGGAAGAGCTTCGTCAGCACGACGGCGTGGTGACGGTGATGATGACGCTACCGACGTAGGGCTTCACCTAAGCTCTGCTACGATATTACCGAGGTGGATTATGGTGGAGGGGCACCGCTTTGCGGCTAAGAGATCAATGATCAATTGTTGTGTCTCAAGGGTGCCCCCTCCCCGTATATAAAAGGCTAGGGGCGGCCGGCGGGAGAGGGCGTGCCAGGGGGTCCTACTCCCGGGAGTAGGACTCCTCCTTCCTAGTAGGGTAGGAGAAGGGAAGGAAGGGAGAGGAAGAGAAGGAAGGCGCCACCCCCTCCTTGTCCAATTCGGACTAGAGGGGAGGGGCTGCTGGCTGCCTGGCCTCCTCCTCTTCTCCCGGTAGGGCCCATAGGCCCAATATACTCCCGGGGGTTCGTAACCCCGGTACTCAATATATGCCGAAACCTCCCGAAACACTTCCGGTGTCCGAACATAGTCATCCAATATATCGATCTTTACGTATCGACCATTTCGAGACTCCTCGTCATGTCCGTGATCATATTCGGGACTCTGAACTACCTTCAGTACATCAAAATACAAAAACTCATAACACCTATCGTCATAAAACTTTAAGCGTGCGGACCCGACGGGTTCGAGAACTATGTAGACATGACCGAGACACGTCTCCGGTCAATAACCAATAGCGGAACCTGGATGCTCATATTGGTTCCTACATATTCTACTAAGATCTTTATCGGTCAAAACCGCATAACAACATACGTTGTTCCCTTTGTCATCGGTATTGTTACTTTCCCAAGATTCGATCGTCGGTATCTTAATACCTAGCTCAATCTCGTTACCGGCAAGTCCCTTTACTCGTTCCGTAGTGCATCATCCTATAACTAACTCATTAGTCACATTGCTTGCAAGGCTTATAGTGATGTGCATTACGAGAAGAACCCGAGATACTTCTCCGAAACCATAGGGTGACAAATCCTATTCTTGATCTATGCCAACTCCACGAACACCATCGGAGACACTGTAGAAACACCTTTATAATCACCCGATTCGTTGTGGCGTTTGGTAGCACACAAAGTGTTCCTCCGTATTCGAGAGTTGCATAATCTCATAGTCATAGGAACATGTATAAGTCATGGAGAAAGCAATAGCGTGTCGTCTAAGCGATCAAGTGCTAAGCTAACAAAATGGCTCAAGTCAATCACATCATGCTCCTAATGATGTGACCCGTTAATCAAATGACAACTCATGTCCATGTCTAGGAAACTCAACCATCTTTGATCAGCAGGCTAGTCAAGTAGAGGCATACTAGTGACACTATGTTTGTCTATGTATTCACACATGTATTATGTTTCCGGTTAATACAATTCTAGCATGAATAATAAACATTTATCATGATATAAGGAAATATAAAATAACAACTTTATTATTGCCTCTAGGGCATATTTCTTTCAAAAGAACCTAACCATCTGAGCTAGGTTCTTTTTACGCATTCTTTTGCTTCTACTCCCTCCGTTCCTAAATAAGTCTTTTTAGAGATTTCAATATAGACTACATACGGATGTATATAGACATATTTTAGAATGTAGATTAACTCATTTTGCTCATTATGTAGTCCATATTGTAATCTCTAAAAAGACTTATATTAAAGCGAAGGGAGTAATGAACTATAAGTAACATGGGTAAATGATCATGTGGAAAACACCACATTGTTAGCCAATCCCATCAGCCATGGGTTGTTTGAAGGAGCGATTATCTGAATCAATAAGCAGCTTTATAATCAATGTATTTGTTGACACCAGATTTTGGCATGACATAAAAGAAAATGAGATGGCTTGGTGAAAGGGTTTTCAGCATGGAAAGTTTCATATCGCCGAGAGGAACAACTTTTATGTTTAAGTCATAGCCATCCGACCGCATCTCTAAGGCGAAGTTGTGCTCAAAGTCTTTGGATTTTGTATTCAGAACACTGTTACATTGATTACACCCCAAAACGGCCTCGTATGGAAGAATTATTTACATGAATTGTCTTCACCTCGTCGAAGCGATCGATTTTGATATAAATATCGTTGCAATCCGGTCGTATGCAAAAGTTAGAGCCCGCTGCTTGAGACCCTCGGTGAGCAAAATATGGCGCCGGAACGGACACTTATGTGGGTGTGTGCGATGAGATCGTGAATAATTTGCTGTTTTGCCTGGCGATTTAACCCTCGGGATTACCTCGATGAAAAAGCGTTCAACATGAAAATGTTACGTCTCATCGAAACGGTCAAGATTGCTTTTGGATTCGTTTCCATCCGAGGTTGTTTGTCACCACAAAAAGGACCCTCAAAGTACAGCCAGTTTAAACCGAGCAGTTTTAGAAAGTTCGGATAAAACCAGTCCGAATTTGACTAGGGTTTTGGGCGTGAATTGATGTAATTTTCTTGTAAGGAAAGCTTAGATAAATCCTCTTCTTGTATGGGAAGTCCAGCCGCCTCTTATATATGTTGGGGGTAACGGCCGATTGGAACAACACACAATCGAACAAATCAATACACTACTTTTCCGATTCTGATTTATCTCTCCACCGTTTTCTCTCTCATTCTTCGCTGTTCTTCGTGTTTGAGGCTCACGAATCCCAAAACTCTAAGGCGGCGAATCGACCTAGGGCAGCCCATAGCCGCCGCAATCCTGCCAGGGTCCCTCCCGGTCTTGTGAGGTTCGAATCTGCAAAAGCACCCGCCGACTATCTTGCGTGCCTTGTTGTCGGTCGGGTCTCCTTTGGCGTGAGCTGCGGTGCATCACCCGGCGTCGAGGTACCGTGGCGTGTTAGTGTGTCAACACGCTTTTTAGCGACTCATTTGGGAATGAATATCAATCATCATCATCCACCATGTCGATCTTCCCAAGCCATCTGTGGTAGACACCGATAACATCATTAAGCCCGGTCTTGATGAGATATCGGCCGATCATCGCCAATTACGTGAGGAGTACAAGAAGGCGCGAGGAAAAGGACTTGCGAGTTCCTTGCAAAGTTCAAGAAGGATCGCCAAAGGCAACATCACTCCGATTAAAGAAATCAAGTTCCCTCCTCTTCAAGCCGAGCGGGTTAAACCCTCTGTAAATCTTGCCTTTTCTCTGACGGTGGGCTAAGATTGAAAGTCGTATTGCTGATGGTAACAATCTAGTCTATCAAACTTTCATAGAAAATACTAATGCTCAGAAGAATACATCTCAATCGTCTAGTGGCAATGATGGTGTAGTTGCTAATGTGCAAAACCCTAATCTGGCTTTACCTATTGCATCGGCGCCTCCGTGTCGATGGCTTATTATCCTACCCAAACAAATCAGATTGTGTTGCACCCATCAACCCTATTATGAGCATGCGAGGTTGGGTGGCAGCCGAACAAACCTACTACAGCTACAACCACTCGACCACTACCAAATTGTGGGTGCGACATACATGCCACAATTCCTACCTACAGCTAGTAACCCTACTCCTCCTATGCCCTTGCCACGAGCTTCGCCGTCCACTATGGATGATGGTTTAGCTAATCTAAGAGGAGATGGCTAAGATGCTTGAGAGAATTTTGGAGTTGAGTTACCTCGAATCGGATTTACCAAAAGCCGTACCCAGTACTTTGATGCCATCCGGTGCCCTCCGGGATATAAAATTCCAGATTTTGTTAAGTTTAATGGAGAGGGCACAAAAATCACATGGGAGCATGTTAGTCAATATTTAGCACAATTGGGTGGCGGTCTCATTGAATGAATTGAAAGTGCGTTTGTTTCCTTTATCATTAGCTGGTACCGCATTTTCATGGTTTTCTTCTTTACCACATGGTTCCATTACGTGTTTGAGTCGCATAACTAGGCGAAATTTCATGATCAATTTTATAAGCGGCGACAATGAACTCAAATTGTCACATCTAACATCGGTTAAGCGAAGCATGATGAATCGGTCTCCGATTATGTCAAAGATTGGAGAAACAAAAACCGGTGTTTTAGTTGGTGATAAGCGAGAGGGACTTGGAAGACCTAGTGCTGAATGGTTTGAGAACTCCCATTAGAGAAAAGTTAGAAGGCTACGAGTTTTAAATATCAACCAAGTCTTACAAAGGGCTTTGGCTCGGGAAAGCGAAGCAAGGACCTCAAAAAGTGCATAGATACAAAGCCGATCGTCCAAAGATGAATATGGTGGAATATGGCGGTGATCATTGGACGATGAGGGTGATGTTTTACTCTTGAATTTGTTTGGCCATCTAAGGCCAAACCCTTTACTTACAATGATCTGAAACCGATTCATAAGAATCATGATGAAGAGATGAAGTTTACTTTTAACATTGCTAAGTGTGATAGAATATTTGATGCTTTGCTACTGGCTAAGATTATTAGAATATCTCATACTTTACCGCCGTTTGAAGAGCTGAAGCTTGGCGCTTATTCTAAGTATCCTAATTCTTTTTCTCATGCTACTAATGATTGCAATGTTTTTCGACGAGCAGATACAATCGGCCATTAATGACAGACGATTGAACTTTTACTGAGATGCAAGTTGATAAACAGCCTTTTCCATGAATACCATGGATTTGGAGGAAGAAGCTACTCATTCAGGAGGTAGCTGAATCGCTAATAAAACTAATGTAATTGTTGGTGAGCCGGGAAAGACAAGGAGGGCAACAAGGTCTTGGGGAGACATGTTGTGCTTGATAAGCAACCCGATGGCAAGGAAATGATCAAAGTCACCATCAAGAATCCTACACTCGGGGGGCAACCACAAGTCCAAGAAAATACTCGAGTTAAATTTGTCAAACCCAAGAGTCCAGAAGTTGGCAAGTGGAAGAGGAATGAAGCAAAAGTGCAAGCGCAAGAAAATCAAGCCAACTTTTGATGTGTTGTTGTCAAATATGCCAATCATGCAGCGGTTCTAGCTCTAACCGGTCATCAAATTTAAACACTCAAGGTCACCTCCTCGGGAAGAATTTCAGCATCATGCAAGGCCATATGGGTCGTGGGCGCGGGACCATGGATGCCCACTAGTAGAAAAAGGTCAAATGTGAGACACATTAGTCCCGGTTTATATGAACCGGCACTAATGTGTCCATTAGTGCGGTTCAACAACTAGCGGGAGGAGCTCTTTAGTACCGGTTCGTGGCAAACCTTTAGCACCGGTTCGTGCCACGAACAGTACTAATGAAGTGGTGGCAGGATGTTGTCGAGAATGGGGCCCTTCCAGCACCTTTAGTATCGGTTCTTGACACGAACCGGTACTAAAAATAAATCTATATAAATCCCGTCCACACTTTCTGTTCTTTCCCATTTCCCTCTCCCTCTCCTCTGTTCTTCCTTCTTCCTCTAGAGTTCATCACAAAATTTGCCCCAAATTTGTCAAGATTTGAGGACCTCATCCATTCCAATGATCACCAAGGTTAGCAACTTTGTCCTTTCATCTCTCATTGCTAGATTAGCTCTTGCATTGGTTTATATAGTGATTAATTGTGGGTTTTAGTAATTTGGGAGGAATTATATGTGGTAGTATTTGATTTATATGCAATTTGAGGTCAAAATAACACTTAGTTTGCATATGTAGGTGTGGTTTACTTAGTTCCTTCTAAATCTCCATCGTAACCACCGTCGATCGCCCATGCTTCCGTCCGTCATGGCACCACCTTGTGGTGAGCCTCTTGTTCATGAAATTTTATATAAAAATTGATGTTTGTGTGATTTGGATATATAGTTACTCGTATAATAATTATCTTACCCGTCGTTGTTTGTTATACATAGTGCCATGGTTTTGATATCCGTCCCGTCGGCCCTCGTCCTTGTTATGATTTGGATGTGGTATATTCTCTTTTAAAACTATTTGTTGCATTTCGTGTTTATGACAAATTATGCCCATCAAGTTGACATAGATATTTTTATCTAGGAGGTATGTGAACGGAAATTCCAACCGACCCTATTGTCGAGAGGTTAAATTTAGTTGAAAGAAAGCGAGTACTTGAAAGAAAAATTGAAAAGAATTGAGGGAGAAGATGGAATTGGAGTTGCATGTTGCCGATGTAAATCGATGATCACAAGATCAAGATGGAGAAAATGCGCGAAGATTAGAAAGATTAGAAAATATGCCATCGATAGTGAGGCTTGGTATCATTATGCTATTGGATCAATTGTTACCTTAGTTGCGATCTTGATCGCATTTGTTCATTGCATTTAAATGCTTTAGCTAGAGAGTTATTTGTTTGTTGCATTTAAGTGTTGTATGAACTTTATGTATGAACTTGTATTAATTTGGTCTATTCGGTGTTGTGTAATGAAGATGAGCCAGCAATGGATGTCACGATGACGATGCTCTCCCGGTTCGTTGAGGCGTGCATACTTTTACGCTTGGTGAAAGCAAACAAGCGGGCGGATGGTTTATGCCTTGTCCATGTCTTGGCTGTAAGAATGGTCATAATTACTCTCGTCAAGAACCATTCCGTCCACTGTTTGAGTCGGTTTCATGCCCCACTATAATGTTTGGACCAAGCACGGAGAAAGAGGGTTATGATGGAAGACAATGAAGAAGAAGGGCGGCAGCGGCTATCTGGCCATGGGTTCCCTGAATACGATGATACAACAATGGGGAAGAAGCTGAGCGGTAATCGGGAAGAAGCTGGGCGGCAATGCGGGAAGAAGCTGAAGAAGAGGCATCGAGATGAGCCGTTGATGATCTAGGTCGGGCCATTGCCGATGCAAAGAAGCTGCATAAGTGATTTGGAGAAGAAGAAGTTGCAGCGCATGTTAGAGGATCACAAAAATTGTTGTACCAATTGCGTAGGTGACAAGAAAAAGCTGGGCACCACTGCTGGAATTGCTGCAATGGAAGGCGAGAGAATGGTGTATCGACAAGGGATTTGGAAAGTTCTTGGTAATGATAAAGGATATGCTTCAAAGGACAACGAATTGCCGAAATGCGTCTGAAGAAAAGAAGGCTATCGCCCTCTAGGGTTAGAGTGCAGAAGATACATGCATGCCCTAATGATTGCATCCTCTACCGCGGTGATCGAGGATTTGAGCGCTTGCGGTATGTGGTGCATTCGCTATAAGATCAGCCGCCATGAGCATGGTGATGTCGGCGGCGCCCGGAAGAAGATTCCTGCCAAGGTGATGTGGTATTCTCCTATAATACCACGGTTGAAACGTTGTTCCAAAACAAAGAGCATGCCAAAGGCGATCGATGTACGAAGAAGACCGTAAGAAAGGCGGAAAGTTGAGAGTACCGGTGGCGGGTTGCGATGGAGAAAAATCGAAAGAAATGCGGGAAGGAGTTTGCGGATGGCGCAAGGGGCGTATGGTTTGGTCTAAGCGCAGATGGCATTAATCCTTTTGGGCAGCGAGCAGCAACCATAGCTTTTGGCACTGTGACTCTATGTTTGTATAACCTTCCTCCTTGGTTGTGCATGAAGCGAAAGTTCATTATGATGCGGTGCTCATCCAAGGCCCTAAACAACCAACAGCGACATTGATGTGTACCTAAGGCCATTAGTTGAAGAACTCTTACAAGCGTGGAATGGAACAGTGTGCGTGCGTGGGATGAGAACATGGGGAAGAATTTGACCTAAAGGCGTTGCTGTTCGTGACCATCAATGATTGGCCTGCTCTCGGTAACCTTCCGGAGACAGACAAACAAGGGATACGCGGATGCCGCCTTTGTTTGGATGATACCGGCGATATATATTTGAATAGTTGTAAGAAGAATGTGTACACAGGACATCGTCGATTTCTTCGGCGGGCATCCGTAAGAAAGAAAGACAAGCATTTCAAAGGTGAGGCGGATCACCGATCGAAGCCTCGCCACCGTCTTGGTCTGATGTACATGATATGGTCAAGGATTTGAAGGTGATATTTGGAAAGGGTCTGGCGGACAACCTGTTCCAAAGGGCCTGACAGACCTTACCCATGTGGAAGAAGAAATCTATATTTTGGGACCTGCCATATTGGAAAGACCTAGAGGTCCGCTCTGCAATCGGCGTGATGCGCGTGCGAAGAATCTTTGCGTGACCCTGCTTGGCTTCTTGGGCGTGTATGGGAAGACAAAAGATACACGAGGCGCGGAAGGACCAGCAAGCGTATGCGGAGAAGGCGGCATACATCGAGGGTCATGCAAGCTACGCTCTTACCAAAGAAGAAGAAATCTTATTTGAATGCCTGCTCGATATTAAGGTACCGTCGGCTTCTAAATCGAATATAAAGGGAATAATAAACATGGCGAGAAAAAGTTCCGAACCTAAAGTCTCATGACGCCACATGATTATAAACAAGCTGCTTCGGTTGCATTGAGGGGCTTCTACGGAAAAGCGTTCGATTAGCCATTGTGAAGCTATGTGCATTTCTCAATGCAATCTCGAGAAGGTGTCGATCGAGAAATCATATCAAGGTTTGAGAATGATTTGGTACAATGTCTTGTCGGTTTCGAGTTGGTGTTCCCACCATCCTTCTTCAACATCATGGCGCACATCCTAGTTCACCTATCTTGAAGATATTAACGTTTTGGGTCTGTATTTCTACACAATATGTTCCCCTTTGAGAGGTTCATGGGAGTCTTAAAGAAATATGTTCATAACCGTGCTAGGCGGAAGGAAGCATCTCCAAGGGCCATCAAAATGAGGAGGTCATTGAGTTTTGTATTGACTTTATTCTGACCTTAAGCGATTGGTGTTCTGAATCGCGGCATAAGGGCAGGTGGATGGAAAAAGCGCTAGGAGGAACAAATAATATGTATGGACGGACATTCTCTCCTTTGAAGCACACTACAGTTCTCAGAATTCGCCTTGGTGGCTCCGTATATGGATGAACACAAAATTTTCTCGCTCCAAACACGGGCGGATCGATGGCTGGATTACCGTGAACAAACCAGGAGTTTTGCCGATTGGTTGCGGAACACGTACCATGCATGACACCTCTATTGAAGATGACTGTACTTGCTGTCCCGTTACCATCTTGAATATAATGACTTTCAAAGTGCGAGATAAATGGTAATACATTTTACAAGATCGCCCAAGATAAGAAGAGCACCAACCAAAAGCAGTGGTGTCGCTTTGATCGAGAAACCAAGGCGGGAAAGGAAACATATTATGGTTATATCACAGGACATATGGGAACTTGACTATCGGCGTGGTTTAAAGGTCCCTTTGTTTGGTGCAAATGGGTCAATATGACGAGGCGGGAGTAACGGAAGACCCGCGATGCGGAATGACAACAGTGGATCTCAATAATCTGGCGTATCTGAGCGAACCATTCGTCCTAGCCAATGATGTGGCACAGGTTTTCTATGTGAAGGACATGTCTACCAAGCCAAGAAAAAGAAAAGATAAGAAGCGAATGCATCGTGCGATGAGCCAAAGCGGCACATAGTTCTTTACGGGAAGAAAACATCGTGGGAGTGTTTGACAAGACAGACAAGTCGGAAGATTATGAAAAGTTTGATGAAATTGCTGCATTCACGGTGAATATTGACCCGAGCATCCCGTTAAATGATGAAGATTTTCCATGGTTCTGGCGCAAAGGGACACCTTGAAGAAAAAGTTTCACACCAAAGATGCAGGATGTGATCGGCTACTAGCTATCATCACTTTCTTACGTGTTTACGCATGAGAGGAATCTCTGTAATAGTTAGGGTAGTTATGTGTTTGGCATTTGAAATCACGAAGAAATTTTATGTGCAAACAAATTCACACTAATTTCAAATAATTCAAAATTTAAACTATTCAAATTTGAAAACTACGGGCACTAACGAGAAAGTTTGTAATTTTTTGTACCTAAAGAAATGTGTCGACTTCGATTCGAGCTATGGCCCCACCATCACCATTTAGTGCGGTTAGTACCTAGAACCGGTACTAATGAGGTTAATGTCGAGGTAAAATTTGAGGGCCCCGAGCACCTTTAGTACCGGTTCATGGATGAACCATCGTAAGCTGTTTTTAGTCCCACCTCACGAAGTGAGAGGGACTAAGGCTGATTTATAAGCCACGAGTGCGAGAGGCGATGAAGAGAGGATCAATGCTCACGTTGCTTAGCTTCAAGCCTTGAGAATACGGTGAGCACTGCGGAGCTATCGCGATGCAGTTTACTATTCGAAAGGCTTGAAACAAATCAAACATTGCACCTCTTTTTATTTTAATAACTTATTACAACTCCATACTTCTTACATTATGGCAAAAACTAATTGCGTCGACATTTCTTTTTTAAGTTATAACTCCGGACTTTGACCATCAAGTTTTGCGAGAAAAGAAAAAATAGCGAGAAAAGAAAGAAAAACTATAGCTGAAAAGAAAAAACTATATAAAAACTACTCAAAAATAAATAGAAGAAAATAAATATAGCGAGAAAAGAAAAAACTACTCAGAAATAAATAGAAGAAAAATAAAGCGAAAAGAAAAAAATTATATTTGCTATTTTTCAATCGTTTACAAAATGACCATGAAATTGAAAATCACTACAAAATGAACTCTGAAAATGTTGAATTTACATAAACTAGATGAAAAACTACTACAAATAAATAGAAGAAAATAAATATAACAGAAAAGAAAAACTATAAAAAACTACATAAAAATAAATAGAAGAAAATAAAGCAGAAAAAAACTATAAAAAATTGAAGGCTGCCTGTGGGCACTGATAGGCCACAAGTGTATGTATTCTGGCCTTAAAGGCCCAATGAGACTCACAGGCAGCAGCGGAGTTTAGGCCCACAAGCCTGCTATCTGAGAGGAGTTGAAGTGGTAGCAGCTGGGTTTATAAACCAGTCTGGCTGCCCTTCGCCCGGCAGTGGGACTAAACTTTGGGAGTAACAGTGAGGCCTTTAGTACGGTTGGAGCCACCAACCGGTACTAAAGGCCTTTAGTACGGTTTGTGCCACCACCGGTACTAAAGGGTCGCTTCCCGCCGCTTGGGCTGGCCAAAGCGGCCTTTAGTACGGTTGGTGGCTCAACGGTACTAAAATGCCTTCTATATCTAACCTTGAAAATTTCATTCCTGTCCGATTGTACTAGAGTAGAGGTACCCTAGTATCCCGAACTTCGTGCCTGGTGATTCTGACACCAGCGGCAAGGCTTGCTGGTGACCACCATGGTCCTCTGTGGTTCCTTTGGAGCCATTCAGAACAAAGTTCAAGCTAAGGAGACAAGGCCCGGCAAGAGGAGCTTGCAGGAAGGCCACTCAAGGCACCACGAAGACAAGACCCGGCAGAGGGGCTTGCGGGAAGGCAGGAGGCGACAAGCTTCGGACGTGACAAGATTCAGCATGACAAGCGCTTGCAGCGTGAGCAACCTCTCTTTATCTCGCTCTAGCTCATCCACCAGCGATATGCCATGGGACCATTCGAAGTGGCGTGTCAGAAAACTGTCTGACGTGTGGAAACAGTGATGGCCAATGACAAGGCTGCCATCGTGGCAGCGGTGGCGCCCTGACAGTCCTGTTGCCTTTGTTTAGGTGACATGGGCGGGCATTTAATGCTTTGTCCCTACCGTCGGGGTTAGGTAGAATACCTTTGTACAAGTAGATGTACCAACGCAACTCATTTTCCCTTTTACCCTTGTCTCGTTGCCACTGTTGGTGACCCCTTTAACATATAAAAGGAGGCCCATGCGCAACATAGAGGGGTCAGCTCATTGAAACCGAGAGACACTCATGCTAGGTCTTGTAGCTCCATGGCTCTCTAGCAAGAACACAATACAATCGGACAAGCGGTGGTAGGAGTATTATCTCTCCGGAGAGCTCGAAGCTGGGTAAACTGCTCGTGTTAGCCGCCTCGATCTGCTCTTCGTCGACCTCCGCCCCCACCGAACGAAAGGGGCTCGGTCCGCCCGGTCCCATAGGTGTTCGTGGGTCCGATCGACTTCCCGACATCTTTGGCGCGCCGGTGGGTCAACTATCCAAAAGCGAGCATTGGCGAGTTCATAGCAGAATGGGCGTAGCAGGATGAAGAAATTCGAGAGATGAGCATCCCGTCAAGGAAGCAAGCAAGAATGGCTGATGTACTTTGATGGTGCCTTCTCGCTGCAAAGCGCCGGTCTTGAGCGTCTGCTTATCGGCATGCCGGGAGCACCTCAAGTACATAGTCCAAATGCACTTTCCCAAGGAGCAAGCAACTAACAATCTGCGAGTATGAAGGTTTGCTTGCGGTCTTAAGTGCGGTAGACCTTGGGATCAAGAAGCTCATTATCGGGGTGACTTGCAGCTTGTCGTCGCCAAATAAACAAAGATTATCGAGTCCGTTGATGGAAGCCTCGTTGATGAAGTGAAAGCTAGAAAGAGCACTTTGGCTGCAGATGGAACATGTTCCAAGAGCTCGAGAATGATATTCTTGATGGCTGTCAAAGTCGCCGCCTCAAGTTACAATGGAGCCAGGGATTTTTGTGCTCAAGCTGACTCAACCGATTATGCGCCATCAAGCTGGACAGAACAAGAAGAGAAGTTGATTTCTGGTGACTACTTCCGGTGAGCTCCCGAAGCCGCCGCCCATGAATCCCAAGCTCAACACCAAAAATCTTTGAGGCGATCTGCTCCGACAAGCCCTAGGGTTTGTTTCGTTGAAGCGAGCGCTCCGACAAGTTTTGCTCCGGCAAGCTTGCTGGGAACATCAAGCTCGGCCGGCCGCGAGTTCTTGCCGTAAGCGGATGTTCCTGGCGAGAATATGTGCCTTTAGTCCTTGTTGTCGAGCCACAAGCTCCGGCATGAGCACAGCAGATTGTCCATTTCCTTGAGGGGAGAACTTCCGAAGAGCAAGAAGAAGCGGAAAGAGTAGCCCGGCGGTCAAGTATGTACCAATTTGTCGACAGCACGTTATGCAGAAGAAGACTCAGCGGTGTGAAATTGAAGTGTATTCACGAGAAGATGAGCGAAGTTGTTGGCGGAGATACGGAGGCATATGTGGTCACCACATTGGCGCAAAACACTGCGGCAAAGCTTTCGGCAAGGTTTCTTCGGCGACAGCCCTCCGGATGCAAGCTGCACAAGTAACCAAGTGTGAAGCGTGCGGTTCCATTCCAGCGGATACACCAGCCGGCTCAAGCTCTCGGATGATCCCTTTATCCGGCCATTTTGATGCAGGGGCTCGACATTCTCGGCCCTTTCCCGAGCTATCGGGGCTTTGAGTACTTATGCGTCTGTCGACAAGTTCACAAAGTGGCGGAAGTGGAAGCGATGAGAAGGTGGCAACACGATCGCGATCAAGTTCTTGGTCGATGGTTTGCCGTTTGGAATTCCTAACGGGATCATCACCGACAACGGCACATAGTTCATGAGCCGCACCTTCATGCGATCGTCCAAGATCTTGGCGCCAAAGGTCTGCTTTATACATTGCCCATCGAGAAGCAGCGGTCAAGCGAGAGGCGAATCTGAAGTCTGCTGCGGGCTCAAGACGAGAACTTTCGACGAGCTGCACAAGTGCGGAAGAAAGCTGGATTGAGGCTGCGGTGGTTCTTTGGTCGTCGGGGCGGCGCCAAATCGAGCCCTTGGCCAAACACCTTCGCTCTAGTCTATGGGCGAGCAGTTCTCCCCGCGGAACTTCGTATCACGGGTCACCTCAGTACTCGCTTATGATGAGCTTGAGCAAGAGCAGCTGCGACAAGATGACGCTGCTCCTTGAGGAGGACCGTCTTGAGGCTTCTTGTCACGAGCTGCTCGACATCGACAAGCTTTGCGCCGCTACCATAGCCGCAAAGTTAGTGCGAGAAGTCTCGAGGAAAGCGAAATTGTTCTTGGCGCGTTCAGTCCGCCAAGAATTCCAACAAGTTGGCCTTGAAGTGGGAAGGCCCTTATCGGGTGAAAGCAGTCACTAGGACTGCGCTGTCATGCCTGAGACCCGAAGATGGCGTTCGGTGAGCAACTCTGGAACATTGAACATCTTCGTAAGTTTTACCCGTGAAGCGCGATTCTTTGGAACTGTTCCGGCAACCACCTTTATACTGAAGTCTTGCCGATGTTGCATGTAATCCTTTGTACAAAGCGGTATGAGACCCGTGCATAAGTAAAGCTCATGTGTTGCGCACAACTTGTCAACTTCATGCTTTCATCATCATTTTGCATCGTTATCGACATTTTGTGCAGCATCCACCCAGTAAGCAATAACGAGCGCGGGGCTCCATAACTTTATTTTCTCTTCTTTCTCTTTCTCAAAGAAAGGAAGGTTCCCTCGCACACAAGTTGACCCGGGGAAGGAGAAGATAATGCCGTGGACCAAGCGTTGCTCGAGGAAGTTCGCCTTGTCGGGAAGCAAGCAGCGGAAAAGCTAAGTTGCCAAAGTTTGAGCAATCAGTTTTAAATCTTTAAGTTATCTTCCTCGAGCGATAGTACTTTGTATGGAAAACCTGTCGCGGAGGAACCAACTCGTAGCTGGTGGCGCCCTTACTTTGTTTAGTCCGCTCAACAACGTAAGTGAGCTGCAACTAGTTGCGACAAGGTTGCTTGTCGGAAGCGGCACCGCCAGCAGGCTGCTGACGTTCCGCACTCAGCGCTCGCGGCAAAGGTGTCTGCGCCGACAAGTTCCCTAAAAGCGTAGGGCAAAAAAATACGAAGGAAAGAATCAAGTAGAGGAAATAACATTGCGATCATTGCCCAAGATAGAGTTATATTACAAAAATAGCTTGTCGTAGCTCTAATAGTTTGCTATCCTAACATGATCAACAGCGACAAGGAAAAGATAAAATTGGTGGCCTAGTCTACGCGGTCGCCATCAACCCTCTTGATCTTGCCCACCTTGACCACAATGGGTGCGACAAGGGCCTTGAGTGCCTCCACATCGGCATCCGGTGGCGAGGGACTTGAGGGCGCCCGGTGAGGTTGAGGCTGGGTTGAAGGCCACCTTCATCGGCACCATACGGAGAGCTCCCGCACAGATCTGGCGCGATTCCTCGGCCAGCTGCTTTGGGATCTCTTCCGGGTCATTGGAGAAGCCGTCCTACGCCCTTGAAGAACAAGCTGAGCTTGGCGGCTGGGTTGGGCGCTCGTCGGAAAAGTACCAAGATCCACCATCCCAGCTCCGTCGGCTCCGTGTCGATGGCGGCGATATTCACAAGACCTTGGTCGATGCTCCACATTTTCCAGAAGGTGCTGCAGGCGGCGTGCTTTTCGCCAGCCAGCGCCTCGTCGGCTGATCTTCTCCAACGAGGCCCACCTCCGCTCCTTGGCGCCGTCCAGCGTCTGCATCGGGGTGGTGGTTCAGCTCAAGATCTGCTTTGGAGTCCTTGGCGGCTGGCTCCTTGCTCCTCTCAGCGAGGCAGCCTGCTGCTCGCCAAGTATAGGCGTCCTTCTCGCGCTCGTGCTTGAGTGCAGCAAGCTCCTCGCCGCTCTTCTTGGTGGCCTCCACTTGCGTCACCTTTGTCTCCAACTCTTTCTTGGCGGCCTCGGCGGCTGCGGCGGCATCCTTTGTTTCCTTAAGAGCCCTTAAGTGTCTCCTCGCGCGACAAGCTCCTCCTCGTGGCTGTCAAGGTTGATCTTCCGCTCGCCCATTTCGCCTTCTCTGCGAGATAGCTTCTGGCGGCGAGCCTCTGCTGCTCTTCAACCTCTGCCTTCTCGAGGATGAAGGCTTTGCTGGCGCCTCAACAATTGCTCCGCTCCTCTGCCCAGGACCGGAGAGCTTCTGATTGATTCCCGGAGCTCCTCAGCGCGCTTCTTGATGTCGCTCCGCCTTGGCGACAAGCGCTTCCGGGACTCCAACTTGGCTTGCCGAGGCGCGGTAGGCGGCAAGACTTCTTCTTCGGCTGCTCCTCCTCGAACTTCGCCAGCTGCTGCTGCTTGGCGCGTCAACCAGCGACAGACCCAATGAGGCGACAACTCTTCATCAAAGGTCTCTCCTTGACCGGCGCCACAGGCTCGATGCCGGGAGCTTGATGAAAGCGCCATCGCCGGCCTTGGTGGCGCGGGCGAAGCTCTTGAACTGGCGCTGCACTGATGGCGGAGGATCGGCGGTCGGCGTGGCGCTGGCGCTCTGCGGCCTCGGGGTCGTCGATCTGATCGCCGGACCCTCGCCCGACCTGCGGTGCTGTGGCAGCAGCCTTGGCGACCCCGCCGCGGCGGACTCATCGGCGCCGACCTCTTCCTCCATGGCGGCGGCGTCGTCGGTGTTGCCTTGGCGTCCTCCTCGCCGGCGGCTTCGGTTTCCATCGGCTCGTGGCGGATGGATCGGCGACCAGAAAAAGAAAGAACGATCAAGCAAATGTTGAAAAGAAAAGCGAAGAAAAAGAACAAGGGAAATTTCGGGCAAGAGGATTACTGCGATGGGATCTGCAGCCATGGTCTCGACCACCGGAGGATCCTTTGGTGCTGTCCCTTGGGAGAATCTCCCTTGGGGGCAACTCCTTAGGAGAATCCTCCTTGGCGGTGAAGTCGAAGCGAGATGGTATTTTGGGGTGGCCCGGGCACTCTGATGAGGCTGCTCTGCTCCTACACAAACCAGCGATCGAGATATCAACAAAGAGGAGCACCCATGCCGCCCTAACGATGAAAGTAAACCATATACTTCGTTGGGGGCTGTCTTTGAGGCTGCTGAAGAAGGTTGCGGGTCCGGCAAGGGGTCTCGAGGCAGCGCCTCCTGTTGCCACGGGGATCGTCCTCGATGACAACCACGGGGTCTTGGCTCTCTTCGATGCTCTACGGGCAGCGTCTGAAAAAGGAAAGAGTTGAGAATGAAACCGTCGGATACAAGGCGAAGCAACAAAATTGAAGAAATACAAGCACAATATAAAGCTTACTCTTCTTCTTCCTCGCCGGAGCTGGCGGAGAGATCAAATTCGGCTCGCCTCGGTGCGGCAAGCGGAGAGTAGGTTCCCTTGACCACTTGGCGGGGGTGGCAGCGGTGGCACAGGAGGATCCGCCTCGGTTGTTGCAGCGGTATGGGGTGCTCGCGACAACAGTGCTTGCCTTGCGGTGAAGCCTTGGCGCTTCTGGATGTTAGCCCGTCTGCCGCCCGTCTCGTCTCGGCCTTGCGGAGAGCGCCTTCTTAGTGAATCCGGGGGCTCCGTTTGCGGCAAGCTGCTAGATGGTGGGGAAGAAGCGCCCTCGGCGGAGTTCGCTCGACTTCGGCCGGGTTGACAAGCTCTTCCTCGCCCGGCGAACTCCTTCGCTCGACAAGGCTTGCCGCCTCTGCTGCCTCTGCCTCCTCCACGGTGAACCCGAATTCGCCCGGTGTGATGGCTTCTGCCGCCTCCTCGACCCTGAGTAGCGTCTGCTGCATCTAAATCGTCGGTGGTGTCACGGTTGAGAGCTCTTACGCTCGTCAGGCGGATCGGCACTTCTTCAAGCTGTCGAAGAAGCGCCGCCTGGCGTCGTCTGCGAGCTCTTGCCAAGTTGGAGCGATCCCATGCGAATCGCTGGCGGCATCATTACGCGGATCTTGATCGGCGAGGAGTTGTTGCATAATGGGGCGACCCCCTCGGCAACCCTAAACCATTCGGGGTGGTCGAGGTGCGTGCTTGAACAGCTCCGAGCATCGCATCCAACTCCAAGGCGGTGAAATTGAAGTTGAGGCCAGGCGCAGCCTCATGATGTCCGCCGCATTTTGGAACTCCCAAGCAGGTCTTCTCCTCTCCTGCAAAAAGCGTCTTGGCGAAGAAATCTGCGCCACAGGCGCCTCGGTGAGTCCGGCAAGCTGAGGCGCAAGATCCGGAGTCACGGCAATCTTCAATCTAGCATCTTCGGCGCCAAGTTGCTCCAATCGTTGCAGCGCACTATTGGAGCTTGGCGCTGGCGATAAAGGCTGCGGGTTCTCCTCAGCGATCAACACCGGTCGGCCCTCCACTCCTCCCACTTGCTGCGAAGCTCTCCTTCAAGATAGGCTTCTTTCTTGCCGATCCACAGAGATCCAAGCAATCCCTCCGGCAAGTGGCTCTCCTCTCTCAACTCGGGGCATGAAGAAGTGGCGGAAGGGCTACATTTGGGTGGACTCCGACAAAGTTTTCGCAAAGGTGTCGAAAACTGCCATGGTCGAGACAACATTGAAATTGAAATCAAGGAGGCGAAGCCCGTAGGTGTTCATGATATCATGAGAAAAATTCAGAGAAGGTAGGCGAGCCATAATAAAACGATCTTGAAGAAAGGTACCCAGTTGGGGCTAGTTCGAAGCGGCGGTGGGAGTACCTTCGTGCTGTGGATCGCCAGCGTTTCCGTCGACGAAGCGGTAGTAGTTCTCCCTCGGCTCCCTTGCGGCGGCTGGGGAAAACAACCGCTCCTTCCTTGGCGCCCGCGAGCGCTGCGCCTCGGCGACTTCCGCCCTTCCCTTCTCAGCTTTGAGCCATGGCGGAAGCGATGGGGAACCGGCGGTATTGATGGCGGCTGAGTGGCGATGGAAGCGGGCGCTGCTCTCTTGAGACTAGAAGAAGGGGAGCAGCGGTGGTTTTCGAATTGGACAGCAAAATGGCGAGGTGGGCGGACTGCCCTGTTTCCCCTGTTTATAGGGAGGGAGAGAGGCGGGCGTTCGCTTTCAAATAAAAGCCCCCGATCTCTCCCGCGATGCGCGTTAAGCAGCGTCTTTGTTAAATGGGGGCGTGGTGGGGCGGAGCAAATTCTGGCGTGACCAAGGCAGCGTGCCCGTCTGCCTTTGTTTTGGGCTGGCCCAACAAGCGCTTCGGCTTGCCGTGTGTAACCCGAGCCGGGGGCTCTGTCGGTGTACTAGAGTAGGGTACCCTAGTATCCCGAACTTCGTGCAGGCGATTCTTGACACCAGCGGCAAGGCTTACTGGTGACCACCATGGTCCTCCGTGGTTCCTCTGGAGCCATTCAAGAACAAAGTATTCAAGCTAAGGAGACAAGGCCCGGCAAGAGGAGCTTGCGGGAAGGCCTCAAGGCACCAGAAGACAAGACCCGGCAAGAGGGGCTTGCGGGAAGGTCGGGGGCGACAAGCTTCCGGACGCGACAAGATTCAGCGGCAAAGCGCTTGCAGCGCGAGCAATCTCTCTTTATCTCGCTCGGCTCATCCACCAGCGATGTCGCCATGGGACCATTCGGCAGCGTGTCAAGAAGGCTGTCTTGAGCGGTGAAACAGCGATGGCGGCCCGACAAAAGCCTGTCGTGCAAGCGGTGGCGCCCCCAGCGATCCTGTTGCCTGTTTAGGTGACATGGGCCGGGCATTTAATGCTTTGTCCCGTCTTGCCGTCGAGTTAGGTAGAATACCTTTGTACAAGTAGTTGTACCAACCGCAACTCATTTTCCCTTTTACCCTTGTCTACATTGCCACTGCTGGTGACCCTTTAGCATATAAAGGAGGCCCATGCATAGCGTAGAGGGGTCAGCTCATTCGAAACCGAGACACTCATGCTAGGTCTTGTAGCTCCCATGGCTCTCTAGCAAGAACACAATACAATCGGACAAGCAGCGGTGGGAGTATTATCTCTCGGAGAGCTCGAAGCTGGGTAAACTGCTCGTGTTAGCCGCCTCGATCTGCTCTTCGTGCGACCTCCGCCCCCACCGAACGAAAGGGGCTCGGTCCTTGATCCCATAGGTGTTAATGGGTCGATCAACTTCCCGACATTCCCCTCTGTTTCTTCCTCTGTTTCCGTCGTCTCCGTCGCCGTCGCCGCCCGTCCCGTCGCCGCCCCGTCCCGTCGCCGCCCTCGTCTCGTCGCCGCCCCGTCCCGTCGCCGCCCGAACCCGTCCCGTCGCGCCGTCCCAGCGTCGCCGCCCAACCAAATCACTGCCCCGTCCGTCGCCTCGTCGTCGCCTCGCCGTCGCCGTCACCCAGCTGTGAGCTCTCCCCTCTAACCCCTCTCCCTCGCCCGGCGGCCACCATAAGCGTCGCCCTCCCCAAACCCATACACACACACACACAAGCATGATGAACACACACACACACACACATATGTATGAATTAATGCATGTATATATTAGTATATCGTATTGTGTATGTTTAATTAGTTTAGATTATTTAGATTATTATTTTTCACTATTATATATGTATGAATGCATGTTAGATGGATATAATTAGTGTTTAATTAGTATGGAAATTTTTTATATAATGTTGTTTTCAGTTTTTAATGGATGTATAGAAGTTGTGTTTTCTGTTTTTAGTGTTAGATGCTTAATTAGTATGAAATAGTATATAGATTTTTGAAATAGTAGAAATGTTAGAAATTTTAGTTATCAAAATCAATCATTAAAAAATATTACTTTTGCGAGCATATAGCTAGTATTTGTTCTCGGCGATGCCGGCCCGCATCCTCGCCGTCGACCCGTCATGACGGCGTCCGGCCGACCCATGTCCGGGATTGGGCTCCGCCGGGCTGGCAGGAGGTGCTGCTGGAGGCGCGCCGCTTGATGAGAACCCGGCCCGGGTCCGTCGTCGACCCTGATCTCGTTTGGTGGCGTTCGCGTGGGCGATTTGGTGCGGGCGACCGGCCCGCCGGAGGTGATGCGTCGCCGTGTCGAGGAGGAGGATGAACACGTCCATCACTACATGGTTGCGTTAGAGGCGGCGAGTTCTCAATACTGGCGATATCTTGAGGATCTCACTTCAGCTATGATCTGTGAGGTTCCTTCTCTTTGGGTGTCCACCGCCCTACGCCCTTGAGGAACCACGAGTGTCCTAGATTCTTACATGTAGTGTTAGATCTTTAATTAGCTAGCGATGATGTACTATTCAATATTATATATTATTGAGGCGATGTATTCAAGATTATATCTACTATTCTAGGCGAAGTATTGAGATTATATCTATTATTGAGGCGATGTAATTTGAATACTAAATTGTTTTATATTTATTTTGAATTAGTAAAATAAAAGCTATGGCGGAACAATACAAGCGAGAGAGAGAACAGACCATGTTCGATATGATCTGTGAGCGAGATGATGATCGAATGAAGAAGATTATGGCGGCTCGAATTCTAAACAACAGGAGAGGGTGATATGATATTCGATCGCGACGACCGAATTGATGAACTCATGAACTACGATTATGGCGATGGCGAAGAACATGTTGATCCTGAAACAACAAAGACCGGCGAGGTATATATATTTATATAAGCGGTATCTGGTGATCATCACATGTTTTAAATGACTTGAAGATATATTAGCGAATCGATCTTTGTTCTTTCAGCCATCCGGATCGAGCAAATCTTCAAGCAAAAGGGCGAAACGAGGCCGAACAAAAGTTGAAGGAGGCGTAAAGTACAATATCGAAGCGATCGGACCTAATGGCGAACCATTAAGCGCCTAAGAAGATTGCGGACAAGTTAGTTTCGTCGGTCACGGAGTTCTTGTGAAGGACCAACTCGATCTCCCTTCAAGAATGGAAGAGCCGACAAAAGACAAAACACAAAAGGCAAAGGGGCGCTGCTCCATGTCCGGATGTTACTTTGGTCGACAAGAATAAAAAGATCTGCTTTGGGATACTCTCATGGAACATTTCACCCTACTCTTAGGAAGATGGCGGTTGCATTCAAGAACCACAAGAATCATGAATGGGACAAATCGTCAAGGGAGGAAGGAAGACTCCGGTATTAGAGGAACACTAGAGAACCAACGTGCTCATTGGGGCGATTCGTTAAATTCAAGGATTGAATTAGCTAAGGAGCAGTCGAGAATAAACAAGAAGAATGCGAAAAAAGGATAAGTTCCATAAGCTGGGGCGGTGGCTATCTTGGTGGCAATGCCTAAGTGGGATAAGTGCGAGAAAGAGATGGAGGATCACGGTGCCACTCCGGTTACTAAGCTGGCCCCGAGTCGGGACTTGGTTCTATCGCATGGGGAGTTGGACCCGAAGGCGGGCAATGTTTCGGCGAGGGCAAGTCTGAAGGGAGCCGACGATCGATACTTGTTACAGCGAAGAGCACGATCGGGGTGTTCCAGCCAGAGAGAGAATAGCGAGCTTCTGCGTGCCCTAGGAAATTTGAACACGGGAAGAACACGAGGCAAAGCGCTATTCCGTGGTATGAGGGGTTTTCGGTGGAACACCGACTCTGAACCCGTCGAAAAGAACATTGTGGAGAGAAGAAGAGGAAGATGGAGGAGGAGCGGAGAGCGGGACTATGAGCGCCTTCAAGGCCTAGAAGCAAGTCAGCGGAATTGGTAGTCAAATTCAGCGGCGGCGAGGCAGATCGACTCACTTACCCGGCAAAGGGGTCTCGATGGCTGCAGCGACTAGCGAATGATCCAGCATTGGATAGCACCGCCCCATCCATGCGAGAAGCAATGTGGGTTCCGCCCGGACTCCATAATCTGGATAGATACCCGTGGATGACATCACGGAGAACACTAACTACGAGCTACATGTCAAAATGAAGAACATACCCATTAAGGTGGCGGGCGCGTTGCTTTTAAATCCCCAGAGGCAACCTTTGCCGAGGATATACCCAGTATGACCGGCTGGAGTTATAAACCGGTTGGGACTTGAGTAAGCGGCAGATGGTAAACCGGCGGAGAGTTAAGAGCGAGTCAAGACGGATGGCTAAGGCAGACGGTAAACGGTGGGACTTAGTAAACCGGCAAACAATGTTAAACCGGCGGACAATATTAAACCGGCGAGACAATGTTAAACGGCGAGAGAATGTTAAACGGCGAACAATGTTAAGCTGGGTTGCCGGGGGTTATAAACCCAAAGTTTATGAAGCCCAAGGCGTTATGAAGCCCATGAAGATAAGTTAGAATAGTTAAGTCTTAAGTCCGAGTTGGACTCTACATGTAACCGCCTCTTCAACATATATAAGGAGGGTAGGGCTCCCCAAAGAGGGACAAGCTACAAGCAAGAAGAAACAATCTTAGGGCTAGACACAAAGAGAGAGCGGTTTCAGTGTCTCCCTCATGATGATAATGAGACCTAGCCTCAAAGCAGCATGTAGGGTTATTCTGGGATGATGTTTCCGGGGCCCAGCTGTCTAAATCCATGTCTTGTGTTGCGTCTCTCGATTTCGCTCAACCCCTCTCAAGCTACCGCATAGATGCGTTGGCCTCACGACTAAGTCCTCACCCTAGGACATCTGCCGTGACAAATCCTGTGAGTTGGCGCCCATCGTGGGGCCTGCGCACGGTGGTGTTGAGTTCTTGGAAGGATTCTTTCTGAGGGATCAAGAAGGTCGCAATCAATCAGATTCAAAGTTCAGTTATGTTGATCCTCATCATGGTGGAAAACCGCCGCACCGATGCCCGCAGGCACATCAACAACGTGGCATCGGTCACGGTTGAAGACTAGAGTTGGACAAGGCGGTACACGGCGGCGTCGAACGATCCAAGCGAAACCGAATTAAACGCATATAAAAGCCAAGAGATGCATCAGTTTTTCTATTACGTTGCCTCGGAAGTTGCCACGAGCCCTAGCCTTTGTATTGCTCTGACCAAAAGAAAAACTACGACCCGAACAGGGTCAGACCGGCCAGGGTTGACCCGCCTCGCCGAATCCGGTCGCTTGGCCCCTGAATGGCTTCAACCTCAAGTTGCCCTGGCCGCCGCATCTGTGAGACGAGTTGCTTATCGTCCAAGTTGCAGACCCGACTCGAGCGGCCTTGCGCCGCACTCGTCGGAGCGACCTCACTCCGAACCGCCTCTGAGCTGTTGAGTCGCCGGTCTCCGTCGAGCCGCCCTCCGTTGCTGTGGTCCGCGGTCCCGCAGCGGGCAGCCGTCGCCGTGACCCTGATCTGAGCCGCCTCGCCGGCTTACCTCGCCGTAGGCTGCCATGGTTCCTAGCCTGCGTACAATGACTGTGGTTGCCGCCGACTCGACCCGCCACCGTTGCAATACGCCTCCACAAGATGTCATGGCCCTCTTTGAGCGCGGGCCAGCCCTCCGCTCATACTGCTGCCGTCCAGCTGAGTCGCCCGGTCGGCCTTCGTTCTTTATTCTGACCTGCTCAAACCGTGTCGGGTTGGCCCGCCGAGCCATGGTGAAGCCTCCGCCGTAGACCTGCCGCTTTCACTGCTGCTCGGCGGTTGTGACCCGCCCGTTCTTGTTCTCGGCTGCTGCCTCAGTTGCCTCGGCGTGGCCTGGGCGGATATCGCCTCAAGTTTCTTCAAGTCGCCAAACGCGCATCGAGGCGGCCACATGTGTTGTTGCGCCACGAGCGGTCACATTGCAGAGTCGCCGCAATCCGCCTCCGCCATCACGCGTCGAGTTACCATGCCATCTCCGCCTCGTTGTTTCGTCATCACAAGCATGACTCGGAGGAGGATTCGGGCTCTTTTCGCCGCCCGGCGCCCAAATCATGCTACTCGGCGCGGGACGTGCCACGACCTCCGGCCGCCGGCTGCTGTTGATCCGTCGCCTTATCTCCGATCACGAGCGGTGCACCTCTTCATCCGCCTAGCTCACCCACTACTATCCCTCGCGGCGAAGAGCGCCTCTTGTTGCTCTCGTGTTGCGGCGTCGCTTAGCGTTGAACGCCCGCGGTGTCCGCCCGTGAGCGGTCAATCGCCTTGCTACGGTTCCTTTGTTTCACCGGCGCCGCTCCGTCCTCCCGCCATGGTTGACATCTTTGGTGACCCGCCATATACGGTTCTCGCCTCCATTGCTGAGTGCAGCGCCTCTTCTCTAAACCGCCCTTGTATTGGAGCCTGGCGCCGCTTCACGGTGTATTATCTTTGTCTTGAGCATGAGCTGCTCAAAATCCGTCGCCACAACAAATCGCGGAATGTCGGATCGGTTCAGTTCGAGCGGCTATCGGTTTTCAAAGCGGGACTGGTGCATTTGTTAAAGGATTCAACTTGAGAGGATAGCAGCGTCCGTGGACCAAGTACTAAATCAAGTGCGGAAGACCGCGTGATCAAGTGCTAGTTTGATAGCGAATTCAAAGTCGATATTTGATCGTATCTTGAGACGAATCTGAAGTGGTACTACATCGAGATCGACATACATTTGTGTTGGACTATGTCCAAGCGTCACCCACTACTAGCATCCGTATTCATCCGATAAAGAAAAATCAGGTGATATCTCTCTAACTATATTTTATTAGCACATATTGTTTTATCAAGAACAATTACTTGGATCTGTGTATTTTTATATAAGGACAATCATTCACTACAAATATGGTTTATACCATGGGTATGGAGCAGGTGACAATATTCCGCGGTGATAGTCCGTAACATATTACCCGATGAATGGGCGCGCACAAGCCGCCATCCGATCTACATCGACTTCGCCGGGACCGCACCTCTGGTTGACTTCGCCCGTCTGCGGACTCTACGCGCATCACGATTGATCGCTTCGTCCGTGCGGTTTACAAGCCTTGTGACCAACTCGGCCATCATTAATTTCAGTTTTACCATGGTGATCATCAACTCACGATGAATAACCCTGGCATGATATATCGGTGAAATCCACCCAATATATTTTATATTGTATATTGCCTTCTTTAAAGAGCAATTACTTTGGCACCGCAAAGTTGTCTAATGCAGGACCCTAGACCGCCATATTGGTGCAAATTTAAGCGCCCGTCGAGAAAATTTCCGGCTTAAAAAGAGGATTCGGTTTAAAATCTGGCTCAAGGGAAGATATCTCCCACAAAGCTTTGAAGCTCTCAAATCCGGTTCAAAATCCGGTTCAAGAAGGATTTATCTCTTGCAAAAGTTAAAGGGTGCCAAGAGGACCTGCTGCCATGATGTCGCGGTTCGGACATGGGTATCATGCCTTATTGGCTTATCATATTATTGATCACTTGGGGGCTTGGTCATGTTTGAACCATAGTCACACCTCTTGATCGGCGCAATGCCACAGTATCACTTAGGGGGCTTTGGTGGGTGTGCGAACCAATGCAACACCTTTTGATGGCGAAAGCCACCCGAACGCAGGGACATGGTCAAGTCTGAACAGATCCGCCTCTTGATCGACCTAAGGCCATAGAGTCACTTGGGGCTTGGTGAACCCGAACCATTGCCCGCCACTTGATCGGCATAATGCCACGGTTTGATTGGGGACTGGCTGACTTGAACCATGGCTACACCTTATTGGGAGCTTGGTCGTGTCCGACCATGGTAACACCATCTGATCGGCTCAGTAAAGCCTCATTTGCAATGGTTTTACCATGGTCGTGTCCGACCATGGTAACACCATCTGATCGGCTCAGTAAAGCCTCATTTGCAATGGTTTTATCTTTGCCTTTGCTTCTGTTTTTCTTTTGATAAAATATTTTTTCTATTGTGTTTTCACCCAACATTATTAAATCCGGTTCAACTGTCAGTTACAGATTGACGGAACACGATTAAATCATAATCCGGAGACTATCAGCCCGGTTTGGTTTCGACTATAAATCGCCGATATATATTTGGATTGCCCCATTGGAATCATGCGCTCATAAATCATTGGACTATATTATTCAAATCTTCAAATAGCCAACAGGCTAGATTTTATTATGATTATCGATAACGATCTTTGTGATTAAGGTTTTCAAAAGTCGCTTTAAGCGCAATGGCTATTATATTATCAATGGATATGATTTATTTTATAATTGAAGGAATAGTCCCGAGTTACTTTCGAGGCTTACGACCCGGCACTTGGGGCTACATTATTCAAGTTGAGATTACATCAAATATGCAAGTCTCATGTCATTGCAAGCATGCACCATGACACTTGGGGGCTAATGCAAAGTCATTGTTTGCTCACCTCATTGAAGACCCGACTCATCATATTATAATGAGCGGCCCTTAGGAGAGCTACCAATTGTTCATCAACAATTCAAGGTACACAAATTTTCATCTATTATTGAAGGACCCTTTGCTCAGTTGGTAAAGCACAAAGCTCTCAACCTTGTGGGCGTGGGTTCCGCCCATGATGGGAGTTACATAATATAATGTTATTCTCAATGAAGTATATATAAAGTCCTGTTCATTATGTGCATAATGACCCAGCCCTTAGGGGCTACAACTGGTTGAAGTTTATGCATCGAAATTACAAGTCCCATGTTCTGCAAGCATGACAACCCGACACTTGGGGCTACATATGTGGAATACTCAATTCGACTAGTGATTGAGATGAACAACTGGATTTCTTCAAGCTTGTGACATTCATATTGAAGCAAATCTTAAGCTGTTACTACGTTACCTTCTTAAGAATTGAGGGCTACAAGTGATAGGCATATAAAATTATATTTTCAAAAGCTGATGTTAACAAGCAGTTATGATCCGGTGCCATCAATATTTGTAAACCGGCAAAGTTCGACATTCTTAAACCGGTGAAGATCGGATGAGTATTTCAAAGACCAATATTTTTGTTAAGCATTGGGAGCTGAGTCAAAGGTTATTCTTCACAATATTTCTCTGTGATAAACCAATGTCGACAAATTGATTATGAAGCTGGCCTATTGATTGATTTTCTAGAAGGAAATGACAAGGATTTAAAGATGCTCGGGATCAGTTTAACATGGATAAATCCAAATTAAGCTGGGGGCTAATGTCGAGGATATACTTACGGTATGACCGGTGGAGTTATAAACGGTGGGACTTAGTAAACGGCGGAGAGTTAAAACGAGTCAAGGCGGATGGCTAAAAGACAGACGGTAAACCGGCTGGGACTTAGTAAACCGGCAAACAATGTTAAACCGTGAGACAATATTAAACCGGCGAGACAATGTTAAACCGGCGGAGACAATGTTAAGCTGGGTTGCGGGGGTTATGAAGCCCAAAGGCGTTATGAAGCCCAAGGCGTTATGAAGCCCAAGGCGTTATGAAGCCCATGAAGATAAGTTAGAATAGTTAAGTCTTAAGTCCGAGTTGGACTCTACATGTAACCCGCCTCTTCAACATATATAAGGAGGGGTAGGGCTCCCCAAAGAGGGACAAGCTACAAGCAAGAAGAAACAATCTTAGGGCTAGACACAAAGAGGAGAGCCGGTTTACGATGTCTCCCTCGTGATGATAATGAGACCTAGCCTCAAACAGCATGTAGAGTTGTTACTGGATGATGTTTCCCGGGGCCCGAAGCTGTCTAAATCCATGTCTTGTGTTGCGTCTCTCGATTTCGCTCAACCCCTCTCAAGCTACCACATAGATGCGTTGGCCTCACGACTAAGTCCTCACCCTAGGACATCTGCCGTGACAAATCCACGACAACCTTCCATTGCAACCCGATTCCAGCAGGCTATGCTCGTGTCTTGGTTGATGAGGTGCTCGACCCATATTCGGAGCTAGAGCTTGACATTCCTGGAGGTGACGACGAGCGCTTTCTCGGAGACGCCAACCATCGTATCATCCTATGGAAAAAGGATTGCATCATCTTTCGAAGGCCACCGACACCGCGTCAGCCGACTCCTCGTCGAAGTCCGCCACCGAGTCAGCAGTCTCCCGCTCTGCAAGTCCACCAAGTCCGGCAAAGTGTCGGGCCACTCCTCCTCCAAGTCGAGGCAAAGTGTGAGGCCACTCCTCCTCCTCCAAGTCCGCCCACAGCGTCGGGCGTCCCTCCTCCTCCAAGTCGGCACAACCTATGGCCCTCCTCCTCCAAGTCTGCACAGCTTGGTGACCCTCCTCCTCGTCCAACTCAGCCCGTCATCCATCTCCGCCGCCTCGGCAATCGCGGAAGAGACACCCGCAGCTATAGTGCGTGGCAGTCTGGTCGAGTAGTCTGGGAAATCTGGCGGAGGCAAGCGATATAAATATGGTCCAAGCCTCCGCCTCTTCCATGAGAGGGCTTATAGCAGTCGAGGAGAAATTGCAGCCATGCTCGAAGTCAGGTGGAAGCCCATTTTGCCTGAAACCGCCACCGCCGCCAAGGGAGAAAGTGCACGAGAAGCGATTGACCACTTCATTCGTATGGCTCAACCACGGACTATGGCGCCACATCGGGAAGTTAAATCGAGCACGTCTCGTAAGGAGGCGAGCTCGGGATCAGCAAACAAAAGCATTTGTCAAAAATCGGAAAACCATTCCCGGTGGGAGAGCAGTAGTATAATCGATCCCTAAACTTGTTGTGCCAACAACCGCGTGACGATCTGTGGCGTAATATTATTGTGGGCAAACAGTTTACGTTCTGAGGTGGGCAATGTGGTAATAGCGAATTACCATATAATGCGGCTGAAGTTCTCAAAATCACTGTTGGACAACTCCTCGAGATCGAGCCCATGCAATGCTTAGAGGATGAAATAAAGCGGAAATATGTCAGGGGCCAACCTTTGGTCGAGCGGACAAGGTCAAGAACCTCCCAGCGAGAATGTATGAATTGCATCAATGGTACATGAACATTACCAAGATTTCGATCGATTGTCCCTCATGGTGAATGTCAAGGAGGAGCATTACTTCCATGAGAAAGCTGTGTCAGTTGAGTATTACGAACTGTTTCAGTTATACAATCAAGGCCTTTTCGACAAATTAATCGTCGGTTGCTATTATGCGTAAGTGATTTCTTTACGTAATTTAAGTCTCAAGCTAGCTGTAGTGATCCTTTTGATCAATCATTACCTGTAATTATCCTCACTATATTCTTTTACGTGGTATTATATGCGGGATGAAGATGTATGAAATGAGAAAAGGTGGGCGCTTTGGCATCGGGTTCATTGACCCAAACACGTTAATGAATACACATGGAAAATAAATCCACGTCATCAAAAGGCCGTAGAGGATGACATGCTAGAGTTCTTGAAAGCGCCTCAAATACAATGAAGATATACTACTTCCTTACAACTTCGGTGAGTCACCTTTGTCTTGTACTACAAATTCTCTGTTTTGCCTACTAGCTAGCTACATGTTTTTGCTTACATATGCCGCTTAATTAAGACATGCAAGCGTGTGTGCATGCAGATTTCTTTGGGTCTTGTGTATCATTAAACTTGGCCTTGAACAGTTGAAATCTTGGACTCACTACTCAAAGAAAAAACTGACTATAACATCTTGTTTGGGATAGTCAGCAGGTAATTTCAATCATTATTAACTATATATCTCGGCCTATTTACACTAGTGCGAGAACGAGGCGATACTTGCGGTTTCGTAAAAACTACTAGTGCGGTTCCTGGCCGGCACTAAAGTATCAATCACTAAAGGCCCCCCCTTTAGTACCGGTTCGAGCGAACCGGTGCTAAAAACCAACCACGTGTACGAGCCAGCTCGGGGCAGGAGCCCTTTAGTACGGTTGGTAACACCAGCGGTACTAAATATTTAATGAGTTTTGTTTTATTTTTATTTTTCAATTAAATTTGTGTTATCAATTTAATTCTTTTTAGTTTCTTTGGTATTTTACAATACTACACATTGTACACGTTATGCATATATATATATATATATATATATATATATATATATATATAAATAAATTTCTAATAGAACCAATCATGCATATATATATATATATCATCAATGTCTCACAAACCATCATATTAATTAATTCACACATACACATGTATAGCTATATATAATTTCTCCTACATATGCATGTTGCCTTGGAGCCAGTGGCATTAGCCTAATTGGTGCCTTGGTCGATGGGGCAGCGGGTAATAGTATTCTCCTTGGTTTATGACCTGGTGAGCAAAAATCCGCTATTTCCTCTTGAAGTGCTTCTCTGGCGCTCCGTTTCTAGGAGCTTCTCCCTTTCTCTGTGAACTGTTAAGAAAGAGATCAATATGCATGTGTATTAGTTGTGTGACTAGATATCGATAATGGTGTAAAAATTGTGAATAGTGTTTTGACAAGCGTACCCATTCCTGTCTTTGAGATCTGCTCCTTTGGACGCCATCATGCGAATGTTCTATAAGCATAGAATGCACACAAATCAGTCCCTGCGCTGCTTGGGGCCTTTACGAGAATGGAATTTGATGGGATAATAATTAATCAAGCATGATAATTAAAGAGATGGCAGCTAGCTAGCTAGCTAGTACTATAATTACTTACCTTGGGTGAAACCATTTAAGCTTTTGTTTCCATTACGCCTTCCGTGTGTTGATGAACCTTGCCCAAGCCCTGCCGCCGACAATGAAAATGAATAAAGGGTTATTAAATATAGTTCATATCATGAAAAATAGCGAACTAAATAGGCGAGATATATAGTTAATAATGATTGAAATTACACATTGACTATCCCAAACAAGATGTTATAGTCAGTTTTTCTTTGAGTAGTGAGTCCGATATTTCAACTGTTCGGCGTCAACTTTAATGATACAAAGACCAGTGAAATCTGCATGCACACGTTTGCATGTCTTAATTAAGCGGGCATATGTAAAGCAAAAACATGTAGCTAGCTAGTAGGCAAAAATAGAGAATTTGTAGTACAAGACAGTGTGACTCACTTTGGAAGTTGTAAGGAAGTAGTATATCTTCATTGTATTTGATGCGCTTCAAGAACTCTAGCATGTTGTCCTCTGGCCTTTTGATGATGTGCATTTATATTCCATGTGTATTCATTACGGTGTTTGGGTCAATGAACCCGATGCCAGCGTCCACCTTTTCTCATTTCATATATCTTCATCCTGCATATAATACCCAGAAAAGAATATAGTGAGGATAATTACAGGTAATGATTGATCAAAAGGATCAGTACAGCTAGCTTGAGACTTAAATTACAGAAAGAAATCACTTACAGACAATAGCAGCGGCGATAGATTTGTCGAGTGCGTCTTGATTGTATAACTAAAACAGTTCAGAATACTCAGCGGACAAAGCTTTCTCATGGAAGTAATGGTCCTCCTTGACATTCACCATGAAGGACACTCGATCGGAAATCTTGGTAATGTTCATGTACCATTGATGCAATTCATACATTCTCGTTGGGAGGTTCTTGACCTTATGCGGATGGACCAAAGGTTGGCCCGGACATATTTCCGTTTTATTTCATCCTCTCTAAGCACGAGGCATGGGCTCGATCTCGAGTTGTCAACGGTGATTTTGAGAACTTCAGCCTGCATTATATGGTCCTCCGTTATTACCACATTGCCCACCTCGGGAGCGTAAACTGTTTGCCCACAATAATATTGGGCGTAGCGTCTTATCACGTGTTGTTGGCACAACAAGCGAGGATCGATTCGCCGCTGTTCTCCCGGTGAGGAATGGTTTTCCGCATTTTTGACAGCTGCTTCTTGTTTGCTCGATCCGAGCTCGCCTCCTACGTGAGGCGTGCTCGATTTAACTTCGATGTGGCGCTCATAGTCTGTGTCAACAGGCTTGGGAGCTGGTGGTTGAGCCATCTGAATGAAGTGGTCAATCGTTTCCTTAGGCACTTTCTCCCTTGGCGGCGGTGGCGGTTTCGGTGCAAATGGGCTTCCACCTCGGACTTTGATATGGCTGCGATTTCCTCCTCGGACCTGTCATAAGACCTCTGTGGAAGGCGTGAGGCTTGGACCATATTTATATCGCTTGCCTCCGCTTTGTACTACCTCGACTCGTGCCGCTTCGCACCATAGTTGCGGGGTGTCTCTTCTGCGATTCTGGAGGCGGAGGCAGCCGTTGTGAGGCTGAGTTGGACGAGGAGGTGGCCGCTGAAGATGTGCGGACTTGGAGGAGGTGGCTGAGGTTGTGCGGACTTGGAGGAGGTGGGCGTCGGCTGTGGCGGACTTGGAGGAGGAGGTGGCTGACACTTTGCGGACTTGGAGGAGGTGGCGACACTTTGCGGACTTGGTGGACTTGCGGGAGGCGGAGGCTGCTGACCGGTGGCGGACTTGACGAGAGTCGGATGGCGGTGTCGGTGGCCTTGAAGATGATGCAATCCTTTTCCATAGGATGATCGATGGTTGGCGTCTCAGAAGCGCTCGTCCTCACCTCCGGGAATGTCAAGCTCTAGCCCGAATATGGCTGCACCACCTCGTCAACCATGACACGAGCATAGCCCTCTGGAATCGGGATGCAATGGTAGGTTGCTTTGGGGTAGCTGGAAAAGCTTCTCCGTCCGCCACCTTCATGGATATGTTCTTCATTTTGGCGTGTAGCTCGCAGCTAGTGTTCTCCGTGATGTCATCCACGGGGTATCTACCCAACATTGCGTCGTCAGGCGGAACCCGCTGCTTCTCTGCATGGATGGGGCGGTGCTATCCAATGCTGGATCATCCGCTAGCTGCTGCTGCAGCTCTTGAGACCCCCTTTCTGGCTAAGTGAGTCGATCTGCTCCTGCTGCCGCTGGAATTTATTGCCAATTCCGCTTGACTTGCTTCTAGTCCTTGAAGGCGTTCATAGTCCCTTCTCTGCTCCTCCTCCATCTTCCTCTTCTTCTCCTCCATAATCTTCTTTTCTCGCGGGTTACGTAGTCGTTGTTCGGTCTGAAAACCCCTCATACCACGGAATAGCGCCCTTGCCTCGTGTTCTTCCGGGTGTTCGAGATTTCCCGAGACGCAGCGTAAGCTCGTCGTTCTCTCTGTTGGGCTGGAACACCCCGTTCGTGCCTCTTCTATTGCAACAAGTATCGCATCATCAGCTCCTTCAGACTTGCCCTCGTTGAAACATTGCACATCTTGGATCCAACTCCCCCATGCATAGAACCAAGTCCTAACCACAGGGGCCAGCTCTTAGTAACGGGTGCTTTGCATCCTCCATCTCTTTCTCGGACTTATCCCACTTAGGCATTGCCACCGCATAGCCACAGCTGACTTATGGAACTTATCCTTTTTCGGCATTCTTCTTGTTTATTCTCGACCGTTCCTTAGCTAATTCTGAATCCTTGAATTTCACGAAATCGTCCCAATGAGCACGTTGGTTCTCTAGTGTTCCCTCGAATCTGGAGTCTTCCTTCCTCCTTGGCGTACTTGTCCCATTCACGATTCTTGTGGTTCTTGAATGCAACCGCCATCTTCCTAAGAGCAGCGTCCTTGACTTCTGCACATCCATACGTGAAATGATCGGTAGGGTGAAATGTTCCATGAGAGTATCCCAAAGCAGATCTTTTTATTCTTGTCGACAAAAGTAACATCTGGGCGTGGAGCAGCGTCCTCTTTGCCTTCTTGTCCTTTGTCTTTTCTTTGGCTCTCTCCATTCTTGAAGGGAGATCGGGAGTTGGTCCTTCACAAGAACTCCATTGCAGCGAATGAACTTGTCCATAATCTTCTTAGGCGCTAATGGTTAGCCATTAGGTCATTTGCCTCGATATTGTACTTTCGCCCTCCTTCAACTTTTGTTCGGGCCTCGTTTAGTCCTTTTGCACGAAGATTTGCTCGACCGGATGGCTGAAAGAACAAAGATCGATTCGTTAATATATCTTCAAGTCATTTAAAACATGTGATGATCACGAAACCTGCTTATATAAATATATATACCTCGCGGTCTTTGTTGTTTCGGGATCAACATGTTCTTCGTCATCGTCATAATCGTAGTTCATGACTTCATCAATTCGATCGTCGCGATCGAATATCATATCACCCTCTCCGGTGTTGTTTAGAAATTCAGAGCCGTCATAATCTTCTTCATTCGATTATCATCGGCCGCGTATCATATCGAACATGGTGCATTCTCCCTCTCTGTCGGTATTATGCGCCATAGCTTTTATTTAACTAATTCAAAAGAAATATAAAACAATTTAGTATTCAAATTACATCGTCTCGAATAATAGATATAATCTGAATACTTTGTCTAGAATAATAGATACAATCTCGAATACATCGTCTCGAATAATATATAATATTGAATAGTACATCAGCGGCTAGCTAATTAAAGATCGAATACTACGGAAGAATCTAGGACACTTTCGCGGTTCTGCGTCATGGCGATGGACACCCAAAGAAGGAACCCTCACGGGATCATAGCTGATGTGAGATCCACTGAAGATCTTGCCGGTATTGGAGAACCTGCCGCCCTCTAGCGCAACCATGTAGCGATGGGCGTGCTCGTCCTCCTCCACGACACTGGCTGACGTACCTCCTCCGTGGGCAGGTCCCTCCACCAAAGACAGCCTGTGACGCCACCAAAGCGAGATCGGGGTCGACAGCGGGACCGGGGCGGGTTCCTCATCAAGCGGCCGCGCCCCTCGAGCAGTACCTCCAGTGCCAGCCAGTGAGCCAGTCCGGACATGGGCGGCTTGGACGTCGTCGCCAGACGGAGTCGGCAGCGAGGATGCGGGCGGGCATCGTCGATAACAAATACTAGCTATATGCCCATAAAAATAATATTTTTTAATGATTGGATTTTGATAACTAAAATTTATAACATTTCTACTATTTCAAAAATCTATATACTATTTCATACTAATTAAGCATCTAACACTAAAACATAAAAACAATTTCTATACATCCATTAAAAACAGAAAAACAACATTATATAAAAAATTCCATACTAATTAAACACTAATTATATCCATCTAACATGCATTCATACATATATACTAGTGAAAAAACAATAATCTAAAAATCTAAACTAATTAAACATACAAAATCTAAACTAATTAAATATATCGTGTATGTGTGTGTGTGTTCATCATGCTTGTGTGTGTGTATGGGCTCGGGGAGGCGGCGCCCATGGTGGCCTTGAGGCGAGAGAGGGTTAGAGGGAGAGCTCACAGCGAGGCGGCAATGACAGGCGGCAACGATGACAGCAACGGGCAGGCGTGGCAGAGGCGGCAGCGAGGGCAGCGGCTTGACAGGGAAAGGGCAGGCGGCGAGCAGGAGCGAGGGCGGCGATGGGGGCGAGGCGGCGGCGAAGGGAGCGAAGGGCGAAGGGGCGAGGCGGCGAGGGCGGCGGCAATGGCAGCAGGTCGATGGCAGCCTCGATCAATCGGCGAAGCGGTTCAATGGGAAGCAGAGGAGAATGAAATTTGTGAAGTGTTGTATATATAGAAGCACCTTTAGTACGGTTGGAGCCATCAACGGTACTAAAGGTCTGTTTTAACCAGCCAAGCAGCGAAGCGACCCCTTTAGTACGGGTGGTGGCACAAACCGGTACTAAAGGCCCTACTAATACCGGTTTGTGCCACCACCGGTACTAAAGGTGTCTTGTTGGCGCAGGTGCGGTCTTGACAAGTTTAGTCCCACCTCGCTAGCGAGGCGACCGCACTGGTTTATAAACCCCGTGCGGTCGCTCTCTCAACTCCTCTCAAAGCAGGCCCTCTTGGGCCTCGTGTTCTTCTGCCTGTTGGCCCACGGCCTTGCGGGCCTGCATCCTGGCCCAACACAGGTTGGGTTTCTAGTCGTATGCAGGCCGCTCTGGCCTAGTAAGCGAGCTTTTTTTTGCTTTATTTATTTTGTGTTGTTTTTTGTGTATTTAGAGTTTCTTTGTGAATATTTTTGCTTTAGGTACAAAAATTACAAACATTCATTAGTGCCGTAGTTTTCAAATTTGAATAGTTTAAATTTTGAATTATTTGAAATTAGTGTGAATCACTAGTTTGTGAATAATTTAACTTTAAAAATAGTAAAGGCATGAAAGAATTTGTTTGCACATAAAATTTCTTCGCATTTCAAATGCCAAAACACATAACTACCCTAACTATTACAGAGATTCCCCTCTGGGTGTGAAACACAGAAGAAAGTGATGATAGTGAAGCCGGTCACATCCAGATCTTTGGGTGTGAAACTTTTTCTTCGCGTGTGTCCCTTTGCACGTAACCATGGAAAATCTTCATCATTTAACGGGATGCTCGGGTCAATATTCACTTTGTGAATGGAGAAATTTCATCAAACTTTTCATAATCTTGACTTATGCATCTTGTCATCCACTCCCACGATGTTTCTCTTCCCGGAAAGAACTATGTGCGCTTTGGCTCATAAATGCGATGCATTAAGCTTCCTTATCTTTTCTTTTTCTTGGCTTGGTAGACATGTCCTTCACATAGAAAACCTGTGCCACATCATTGGCTAGGGCGAATGGTTCGTCTGCATCACATAAGATTGTTGAGATCCTTGTTGTCATTCCGTCTGCGGGTCTTCCGTTACCCGCCTCGTGTCATATTGACCCATTTTCACGAAACAAAGGGACCTTTAAACCACGTCGATAGTCAAGTTCCCATATGTCCTGTATATAACCATAATATGTTTCCTTTCCGTCTTGGTTTACGCATCAGCGGACACCACTGTTTTGGTTGGTGCTCTTCTTATCTTGGCGATCGTGTAAAATGTATTACCATTTATCTCGTACCCTTTGAAAGTCATTATATTGAAGATGGTAGCTGGGACAGACAAGTACAGGTCATCTTCAATAGAGGTGTCATGCATGATGCGTGTACGCAACCAATGGCGAAACTCTGGTTTGTTCACGTGTAATCCGGTCATCGAGACCGCTCCGGGTGTTTGGGCGTAGCAAATTCTTGTGTTCATCCATATCGGAGCCACCAAAGGCGGAATTCTGTAGAAGCTGTGTAGTGTGCTTGGTGAGAGAATGTCCGTCCATACATATTATTGTTCCCCTCCTAGCGTGCCTTTTCCATCGATCTGCCCTTATGCGCGATTCAGGAACACCAATCGGCTTAAGGTCAGGAATAAAGTCAATACAAAACTCAATGACCTCCTCATTTTGATGGCCCTTGGAGATGCTTCCTTACGGCCTATACGGTTATGAACATATTTCTTTAAGACTCCATGAACCTCTCAAAGGGAACATATTGTGTAGAAATACAGGACCCAAAGCGTTAATCTCTTCGCATAGGTGAACTAGGGCGTGCGTCATGATGTTGAAGAAGGATGGTGGGAACACCAACTCAAGCCGACAAGACATTGCACCAAATCATTACGTAACCTTGGTATGATTTACGGGGCGATTACCTTACGAGATTGCATTGAGAAATGCATAGCTTCACAATAGCTAATCGAGCGTTTTCGGTGAAAGCCCCTCAATGCAGCAAAGCGGTTGCGTCATAATCACGTGGCAGCCATGAGACTTTAGGTTACGGAACTTTTTCTGCCATGTTTATTATTCCTTTATATTGACGAAGCGAGCGGTACCTTATCTTGAGCGAGGCATTCAAAGAAGATTTCCTTCTCTTCTTTGGTAGGCGTAGCTTGCATGACCACGATATATGCCGTCTTCTCCGTGCATCGTTGCTGGTCCTCCGTGCCTCGGTGTATCTTTTGTCTTCCCATACGCCCAAGAAGCCAAGCAGAGTCACGCAAAGATTCTTCGTCACGTGCATCACGTCGATTGCGGGCGGACCTCTAGGTCTTTCAATATGGCAGGTCCCAAAATATAGATTTCTTCTTCCACATGGAGTGCGCGTCCGTCGGCGTCCTTTGGAACAGGTTGTCCGCCGGGACCTTTCCAAATATCACCTTCAAATCCTTGACCATATCATGTACATCAGCACCGATGCGGTGGCGAGGCTTCGTCCGGTGATCCGCCTCACCTTTGAAATGCTTGCCTTTCTTTCTTCACGGGATGCTGCTCGGAAGAAATCGGCGATGTCAGTACACATTCTTCATACAACTATTCAAATATATCTTGTCGGTATCATCCAAGCAGTCGTGCATCCGCGGTATCCCTTGTTTATGCATCACGAAAGGTTCTTGAAGCGAGCCAATCATTGATGGTCACGAACAACAGCGCCTTTAGGTCAAATTCTTCCCCATGTGCTCATCGCATACGTACACTGTTCCATTCCACAGTTGTAAGAGTTCTTCAACTAATGGCCTTAGGTACACATCAATGTCGTTGCCGGGTTGCTTAGGGCCTTGGATGAGCAGCATCATAATGAACTTCCGCTTCATGCACAACCAAGGAGGAAGGTTATACAAACATAGAGTCACGGGCCAGGTGCTATGGTTGCTGCTCTGCTCCCCAAAAGGATTAATGCCATCTGCTTAGACCAAACCATCGCTCCTTGCGTCATCGCAAACTCCTTCCGTACTTTCTTTCAATTTTTCTCCACTGCGACCCGTCATTTGGTACTCTCAACTTTCCGTCTTTCTTACGGTCTTCTCGTGCCATCGCATCGCCTTGGCATGCTCTTTGTTTTGGAACAAGCGTTTCAACCGTGGTATTATAGGAGAATACCACATCACCTTAGCAGGAATCTTCTTCTGGGCGCTCGCCCTCGACATCACCATGCTCATCGCGGCTGATCTTATAGCGCAATGCACCACATACCGGACAGCGTTCAAATCCTCGTACTCACAGCGGTAGAGGATGCAATCATTAGGGCATGCATGTATCTTACGCACCTCTAACCCTAGAGGCGGACAGCCTTCTTTAGCCGTCGTACTCTCGGGCAATTCGTTGTCCTTTGGAAGCATATCCTTTATCATTACCGCAACTTTCCAAATCCTTATCGGATACACCATTCTCGCCTTCCATTGCAGCAATTCCGTGTGGTGCCCAGCTTTTCTTGTCACCTCATGAATTGGGTACAACAATTTTTGTGATCCTCTAACATGCGCTGCAACTTCTTCTTCTCCAAATCACTTGCGCGGTTTCTCTTTGCATCGGCAATGGCCCGACCTAGATCATCAGCGGGCTCATCGATGCCTCTTCTTCAACTTCTTCCGCATTGCCGGACTTCTTCCGCATTACCGGCTCAGCTTCTTCCCCATTGTTGTATCATCGTATTCAGGAACCCATGGCGGGATAGCTGTCGTCGTCCTCTTCTTCTTCATTGTCTTCCATCATAACCCCTCTTTCTCCGTGCTTGGTCCAAACATTATAGTGGGGCATGAAACCGGACTCAAGCAGTGGGCGTGAATGGTTCTTGGCGTAGAAGTAATTGCGACCATTCTTACAGCCAGCACATGGACAAGGCATAAAACCATCCGCCCGCTTGTTTGCCTCGGCCATAGCGAGAAAAGTATACTGCGCCCTCAACGAACTGGGGAGAGCATCGGTCATCGTACATCCATTGCGGCTCATCTTCATTACACAACACCGAATAGACCAAATTAATACAAGTTCATACATAAAGTTCATACAACACTTAAATGCAACAAACAAATAACTCTCTAGCTAAAGCATTTAAATGCAACAACAAATGCGATCAAGATCGCAACTAAGGTAACAATTGATCCAACAGCATAATGATACCAAGCCTCACTATCGATGGCATATTTTCTAATCTTTCTAATCTTCAAGCGCATTTTCTCCATCTTGATCTTGTGATCATCGGCGACATCGGCAACATGCAACTCAATTCCATCTTCTCCCCTCAATTCTTTTCAATTTTTCTTTCAAGTACTCGTTTTCTCTTTCAACTAAATTTAACCTCTCGACAATAGGGTCGGTTGGAATTTCGGTTCACATACCTCCTAGATAAAAATATCTATGTCAACTTGATGGGCATAATTTGTCATAAACACGAAATGCAACAAATAGTTTTAAAGAGAATATACCACATCGAATCATAACAAGGGCGAGGGCCGGCGGGGCGGATATCAAAACCATGGCACTATGTATAACAAACAACGTCTGGGTAAGATAATTATTATCTGAGTAACTATATATCCAAATCACACAAACATCAATTTTTATATAAAATTTCATGAACAAGAGGCTCACCACAAGGTGGTGCTTTGGCTGACAGACAGTCTGAGCGATCGGCGGTGAATTCTGACGAGAGATTTAGAAGGCACTAAGTAAACCACACCTACATATGCAAACTAAGTGTTATTTTGACCTCAAATTGCATATAAATCAAATACTAGCACATATATATTTCCTCCCAAATTACTAA
>JAHIAM010001432.1:0-35967 GCA_021605205.1 Aegilops longissima
GGCAACCTGTCATGGAAATCATGTTGTTAGACAACGGTGAACCTTGAACTATGAAGAAGCGATGGCGGGCTGATTCCAACAAATGGCTTGAAGCCATGCAATCTGAGATAGGATCCATGTATGAAAATGAAGTATGGACTTTGTGAGACTTGCCGATGATCGTGACGATAGAAAACAAATGGATCTTTGAAGAAGAAGGCGGATAGCGGATGGTAATCTTACCATCTATAAAGCTCGACTTGTCGCTAAGGGTTATCGGCAAGTTCAAGGGTTGACTACGAAGAGACTTTCTCTCCGTAGCAAAGCTGAAGTCCGTCGAATCATGTTAGCAATTGCGCATACTATGATTATGAGGTATGGAAAATGGGCGTCAAAGCGGCATTCCTTACGGCTATCTTAAGGAAGAAGCGTATATGATGCAGCGGAAGGTTTTATCGACCCTAAGAATGCTAACAAGGTATGCAAGCTCCAGCGATCCATTTATGGGCTGGTGCAAGCATCTCGAGTTGGAACTTTTCGCTTTGATGAGATGATCAAAGCGTTTGGGTTATCTTGAGACTTATGGAGAAGCTGTGTTTACAAGAAAGCGAGTGGGAGCTCTGTAGCATTTCTCATATTATATGTAGATGACATACTTTTGATGGGAAATGATATAGAACTTTTGGACATCATTAAGGCCTACTTGAATAAGAGTTTTCAATGAAGGACCTTGGAGAAGCTGCTTATATATTAGGCGTCAAGATCTATAGAGATAGATCGAGGCGCCTCATAAATCTTTCACGAGCACATACCTTGATAAGATATTGAAGAAGTTCAAAATGGATCAGTCAAGAAAGGGTTCTTACCTGTATTACAAGGTGTGAAATTGAGCTCGGCTCAATGTCCGACCCAGCGAGAAGATATAGAAGAGATGAGTGTCATCCCTATGCATCAGCCATAGGGTCTATTATCTTTGTGTGCAGAACTAATGTAAACCTTGCCGTAAGTTTGGTAGGAAGATACCAAAGTAATCCGTCAAGGAACACTAGGCAATGGTCAAGAATATCTGAAGTACACGAAAAGGACTAAGGACATGTTTCTCGTTTATGGAGGTGACGAAGGCTCGTCGTAAAGGGTTATGTCGGCGCTAAGCTTGACCACGAGATATGGATGACTCTAAGTCACAAACCGGATCGTGCATATGTTGAATGGTGGAAGCGATGGCTGGTGCAGTTTGCAAGCGAGCGTCGTGGCGGGATCTACATGTGAGCGGAGTGCATGGCAGCCTCGGAGGCAGCGCATAAAGCAATTTGGGTGAGGAGTTCATCACCGACCTAGAGTCATACCCAATGCGTCGGGGCGATCAAACTCTTCTGTGACAACACTTGGAGCTATTGCACTTGCCAAGGAGCCAGGTTTCACAAGAAGACCGAGGCACATGAAAGTCGCTTCAACTCCATTAGTGAAAATGTTCAAGATGGAGACATAGAAATTTGCAAAGTGCATACGGATCTGAATGTCGCAGATCCGTTGACTAAACCTCTTCATAAGCAAAACATGATCAACACGAGAACTCTATGGGTGTTCGATTCATCACAATGTAACTAGATTATTGACTCTAGTGGGAGACTGTTGGAAATATGCCCTAGAGGCAATAATAAAAGGATTATTATTGTATTTCTTGTTCATGATAATTATCTTTTATTCATGCTATAATTGTATTATCAGGAAATCGTAATACGTGTGAATACATAGACTACAACATGTCCTAGTGAGCCTCTAGTTGACTAGCTCGTTGATCAATAGATAGTCATGGTTTCTGACTATGGACATTGGATGTCATTGATAACGGGATCACATCATTAGGAGAATGATGTGATGGACAAGACAATCCTAAGCATAGCACAAGATAGGGTAGTTCGTTTTGCTAGAGCTTTTCCAATGTCAAGTATCTTTTCCTTAGACCATGAGATCGTGTAACTCCGGATACCGTAGGAGTGCTTTGGGTGTACCAAACGTCCTGGCGTATTTGGGTGACTATAAAGGTGCACTACAGGTATCTCCGAAAGTGTCCGTTGGGTTGTCACGGATCGAGGCTGGGATTTGTCCTCCGTATTACGGAGGTATCACGGGCCCACTCGGTAATGCATCATCATAATGAGCTCAAGGTGACCAAGTGTTTGGTCACGGGATCATCACATTACAGTGCGAGTAAAGTGACTTGCGATAGCGAGATTGAGCGAGTATTGGGATACCAGCGATCGAATCTCGAGCAAGTAACATACCGATTGACAAAGGGATTGTATCACGGGGTTGCTTGAATCCTCGACATCGTGGTTCATCCGATGAGATCATCGTGGAACATGTAGGACCAACATGGGTATCGAGATCCGCTGTTGGTTATTGGCGGAGAGCCGTCTCGGTCATGTCGCATGATTCCCGAACCCGTAGGGTCTACACATAAGGTTCGGTGGCGCTAGTGTTATTAGGAAGACTTGTATGTGATTACGAATGTTGTTCGGCAAATGTTGTTGAGTCCGGATAAGATCCCGGACGTCACGAGGAGTTCGGAATGGTCGGAGGTAAAGATTATATATCGGAAGTTGTCATACGATCACGAGAATGTTTGAGGGCATATCGGTATTGTCTGGGGCCATCGGAGGGTTCGGGGTCCACTGGGAGGGCCCACCTCTTAGGAGGACCTTATGAGCTGTATGGAGAGGAACCAGCCCAAGTGGGCTGGGCGCCCTAACCCCTAGGGCCCATGCGCCTAGGGTTTGGGGAACCCTAGAGGCGCCCCTTGGCAGGGGCAAGCCCCCTCCCCTGGCGCCGCCCCCCTCTAGATATCATCTGGGGGCCCCTCCCTCTTCCCCTATAAATAGAGGGGGGAGGGCTGCCACACAATCAGGCGCAGCCCTCCCTCCCAACACCTCTCCTCCTCCGCGTGTGCTTGGCGAAGCCTGCTGGGGCGCCACTCCATCACCACCACGCCGTCATGCTGCTGTTGGAGCCTTCTTCCTCAACCTCTCCCTCCTCCTTGCTGGATCAAGGTCGGGAGGCGTCATCCGCTCGTCGTGTGTTGAGCAGCGGAGGTGCTGTCTGTTCGGCACTTGGTCATCGGTGATTTGGATCACGGCAGTCGACTCCCTCAACCCCGTTCACTTGAGCGCTTCCGCTCATGATCTACAAAGGTATGTAGATGCACTCCTATCACTCGTTGCTAGATGAACTCATAGATTGATCTTGGTGAAACCGTGAAAATTTTTATTTTACGCAATTTTCCCAAGCGGTGGCATCATGAGCTAGGTCTGTCGTAGTTCTCTATTGCACAAGTAGAACACAAATCTGTTGTGGGCGTAGATGTTGTCAACTTTCTTGCCGTTACTAGTCTTATTTTGCTTCAGCGGTATTGTGGGATGAAGCGGCCGGACCGACCTTACGTGCGTTTCGTGAGACAGGTTCCACCGGTGACATGCACTAGTTGCATAAGGTGGCTAGCGGTGTCTGTCTCTCCCACTTTAGTTGGAGAGGATTGATGAAAAGGTCCTTATGAAGGGTAAATAGAAGTTGACAAATCACGTTGTGGCTTTTAAGTAGGTAAGAAAAGCGTTCTTGCTAGAACCCTATTGCAGCCCGTAAAGATGCAACAACAATTAGAGGGCGTCTAACTTGTTTTTGCAGCAATTGCCTTGTGATGTGATATGGCCAAAAGTTGTGATGAATGATATATTGTGATGTATGAGATCATGTTCTTGTAATAGGAATCACGACTTGCATGTCGATGAGTATGACAACGGCGAGGAGCCATAGGAGTTGTCTTAATTATTGTATGACCTGCGTGTCATTGATTCAACGCCATGTAATTACTTTGCTTTATTGCTAAACCGTTAGCTATAGTAAGTAGAAGTAATAGTTGGCGAGCAACTTCATGGAACACGATGATGGAGATCATGATGATGGAATCATGGTGTCATGCGGTGACAAGATGATCATGGAGCCCGAAGATGGAGATCAAAGGAGCTATATGATATTGGCCATATCATGTCACTACTATATAATTGCATGTGATGTTTATTATGTTTATGCATCTTGTTTACTTAGAATGGCGGTAGTAAATAAGATGATCCTTATAATAATTTCAAGAAAGTGTTCTCCCTAAGCTATGCGCCGTTGCTAAAGTTAAATCGTTTGAAGCACCACGTGATGATCGGGTGTGATAGATTCCTCGTTCACATACAGCGGGTGTAAGACAGTTTACACATGCAAAACACTTAGGTTAAACTTGGCGAGCCTAGCATGTACAGACATGGCCTCGGAACACAAGAGACGAAAGGTCGAACATGAGTCGTATGGAAGATCGATCAACATGGAGATGTTCACCGATGATGACTAGTCCGTCTCACGTGATGATCGGACCACGGCCTAGTCGACTCGGATCATGTAACACTTAGATGACTAGAGGATGTCAAATCTGGTGGGAGTTCATTAAATAATTTGATTAGATGAACTTAATTATCATGAACTTAGTCTAAAATCTTTGCAAAAATGTCTTGTAGATCAAATGGCCAGCGCTCATGTCAACATGAACTTCAGCGCGTTCCTAGAAAACCAAGCTGAAAGATGATGGCAGCAACTATTGGATTGGAGTGCGGAACGAGATCATCCTCATAGCAGCCAGAAACAATATGTCCTAGAAGCACCGCTAGGTGAAGCACCATCGAAGAACCAAGGCGTTATGAATGCTTGGCGGTCTCGTCTTGATGATTACTCCCTCGTTCGGTCGGCATGCTTTACAACTTAGAACCGGGGCTCCAAAAGCGTTTTGAGCAACACGGAGCATATGAGATGTTGAGGAGCTGAAAATGGTTTCCAAGCTCATGCGGGTCGAGAGATATGAAGTCTCCGACAAGTTCTATAGTTGTAAGATGGAGGAAAATAGTTACGTCGGTGAGCACATACTCAAAATATGCAGGTTGCACAACCACTGTCCCGGTGGAAATTAACCTCCGGACGAGGCGGTCATTGTGAGAATCCTTGATCGCTCCCACCAAGCTACAAGAGCTTTGTGATGAACTACAATATGCGAGGGGATGGTGAAAACTATTCTGAAGTATTTTCAATCTTTGAAGTCGTGAGGTAGAAATCAGAAGGAACATCAAGTGTTGATGGTCAATAAAACCACTAAGTTCAAGAAGGGCAAGGTAAGAAGAACTTCAAGAAGGGCGGCAAGGATGTTGCAGCGCCCGATAAGCCGATTCGGGAAGAAGTCAAAGAATGGACCCAAGCACGAGACTTAGTGCTTTTATTGCAAAGGAAGATCCTTTGGAAGTGGAACTGCCCCAAATACTTAGCGAACAAGAAGGCCGACAACACTAAAGGTATATTTGATATACATGTAATTGATGTGTACCTTACCGATTACTCGTAGTAACTCCTGGGTATTTGATACGGTGCTGTTGCTCACATTTGTAACTCACAGTGGGAGCTGCGGAATAAGCGGAGGTGGCGAAGGACAAGGTGACGATCTTGGCGTTGGGAATGGTTCCAAGGTTGATGTGATGCCGTCGACGCTACCTCTACATTTACCTCTGAGATTAGTTTTAAACCTCAATAATTGTTATTTAGTACCAAGTTTGAGCATGAACATTGCATCGGGATCTCGTTTAATGCGAGATGGCTACTCATTTAAATCCGAGAATAATGGTTGTTCTATTTATATGAGAGATATGTTTTATGGTCATGCTCCAATGGTTAATGGTTTATTCTTAATGAATATTGAGCGTGATGTTACACATATTCATAGTGTGAATACCAAAAGATGTAAAGTTGATAACGATAGTCCCACATACTTGTGGGCTGCCTTGGTCACATTGGTGTCAAGCGCATGAAGAAGCTCCATCTGATGGACTTTTAGAGTCTCGATTATGAATCATTTGACACATGCGAACCATGCCTCATGGGCAAAATGACCAAGACTCGTTCTCGGAACAATGGGCGAGCAACCAACTTATTGGAAATCATACATACCGATGTATGCGGTCCAATGGCGTTGAGGCTCATGGGAGGATATCGTTATGTTCTCACTCTCACGATGACTTGAGTAGATATGGGTATGTCTACTTGATGAAACACAAGTCTGAGACCTTTGAAAAGTTCAAGGAATTTCAGAATGAGGTAGAGAATCAACGTGACGAAAATAAAGTTCTTCGATCAGATCGTGGAGGAGAATATTTAAGTCACGAATTTGGTACACTTAAGGAAATGTGGAATCGTTTCACAACTCACGCGCTGGAACACCTCGGCGTAGCGGTGTGTCGAACATCGTGTCGCACTCTATTGGATATGGTGCGATCTATGATGTCTCTTCTGATTTACGCTATCATTTTGGGGATCGCTCTAGAGACAACTACATTCACTTTAAATAGGGCACCGTCTAAATCCGTTGAGGCGACACCGTATGAATTATGGTTTGGGAAGAAACCTTAGTATCGTTTCTAAAAGATTGGGGATCGATGCTTATGTCAGAAACTTCAACTGAAAAGCTCGAACCCAAGTCGGAAAAATCGTCTTCATAGGATACCCTAAGGAAACCATTGGGTATACCTTCTACCTTAGATCTGAAGGCAAGATCTTTGTTGCCAGAATGGATCCTTTACGAAAAAGAGTTTCTCTCGAAAGGAGTAAGTGGGAGGAAAGTAGAACTTCGATGAAGTACTACCTCTTGAACAGGAAAGTAGTGCACCTCGGGAAAATGTTCTGTGGTGCCTACACCAGCTGGAGAGGAAATTAATGATGATGATCAAGGTACATCGGATCAAGTTGCTCTGAACCGTAGGTCCACAAGGACACGTTCCACACAGTGGTATGGCAACCTGTCACGGAAATCATGTTGTTGAACAACGGTGAACCTTGAACTATGAAGAAGCGATGGCGGGCCCAGATTCCAACAAATGGCTTGAAGCCATGCAATCCGAGATAGGATCCATATATGAAAACAAAGTATGGACTTTGACAGACTTGCCGATGATCGTGACGATGGAAAACAAATGGATCTTTAAGAAGAAGGCGGGGCTGATGGTAATGTTACCATCTATAAAGCTCGACTTGTCGCTAAGGGTTATCGGCAAGTTCAAGGGGTTGACTACGATGAGACTTTCTCTCCGTAGCAAAGCTGAAGTCCGTCCGAATCATGTTAGCAATTGCCGCATACTATGATTATGAGATATGGCAAATGGGCGTCAAAGCGGCATTCCTTAACGACTATCTTAAGGAAGAAGCTGTATATGATGCAGCGGAAGGTTTTGTCAACCCTAAGAATGCTAACAAGGTATGCAAGCTCAAGTGATCCATTTATGGGCTGGTGCAAGCATCTCGGAGTTGGAACATTCGCTTTGATGAGATGATCAAAGCGTTTGGGTTATCTTGAGACTTATGGAGAAGCCTGCGTTTACAAGAAAGTGAGTGGGAGCTCTGTGGCATTTCTCATATTATATGTAGATGACATAATTTTGATGGGAAATGATATAGAACTTTTGGACATCATTAAGGCCTACTTGAATAAGAGTTTTTAAATGAAGGACCTTTGAGAAGCTGCTTACATATTAGGCATCAAGATCTATAGAGATAGATCGAGGCGCCTCATAGGTCTTCACAAAGCACATACCTTGATAAGATATTGAAGAAGTTCAAAATGGATCAGTCAAGAAAGGGTTCTTGCTGTATTACAAGGTGTGAAATTGAGCTCGGCTCAATGTCCGACCTGGCAGAAGATATAGAAGAGATGAGTGTCATCCCTATGCCTCAGCCATAGGGTCTATTATGTATGCCATCTTGTGTACGGACCTGATGTAAACCTTGCGAAGTTTGGTAGGAAGGTACCAAAGTAATCCGACAAGGAACCTTGGACAGCGGTCAAGAATATCTGAAGTACTGAAAGGACTAAGGACATGTTTCTCGTTTATGGAGGTGACGAAGGGCTCGTCGTAAAGGGTTCGTCGGCTAGCTTCCACACAGATCTGGATGACTCTAAGTCACAAACCGGATCGTGTATATGTTGAATGGTGGGCGATGGCTGATGCAGCTGCAAGCGAGTGTCGTGGCGGGATCTACATGTGAGCGGAGTACATGGCAGCCTCGGAGGCAGCGCATGAAGCAATTTGGGTGAAGGAGTTCATCACCGACCTAGGAGTCATACCCAATCGTCGGGGCCGATCAAACTCTTCTGTGACAACTTTGGAGCTATTGCACTTGCCAAGGGCCAGGTTTCACAAGAAGACCGAGCACATCAAGCGTCGGTTCAACTCCATTCGTGAAAATGTTCAAGATGGAGACATAGAAATTTGCAAAGTGCATACGGATCTGAATGTCATGAGATCCGTTGACTAAACCTCTTCATGAGCAAAACATGATCAACACCAAAACTCTATGGGTGTTCGATTCATCACAATGTAACTAGATTATTGACTCTAGTGCAAGTGGCGGACTATTGGAAATATGCCCTAGAGGCAATAATAAAAGGATTATTATTATATTTCTTGTTCATGATAATTGTCTTTTATTCATGCTATAATTGTATTATCGGAAATCGTAATACGTGTGAATACATAGACTACAACATGTCCCTAGTGAGCTTCTAGTTGACTAGCTCGTTGATCAATAGATAGTCATGGTTTCACGACTATGGACATTGGATGTCATTGATAACGGCATCACATCATTAGGAGAATGATGTGATGGACAAGACAACCTAAGCATAGCACAAGATCGTGTAGTAAGTTTTGCTAGAGCTTTTCCTATGTCAAGTATATTTTCCTTAGAACATGAGATCGTGTAACTCCGGATACCATAGGAGTGCTTTGGGTGTACCAAGCGTCTGGCGTAGCTGGGTGACTATAAAGGTGCACTCTGGTATCTCGAAAGTGTACATTGGGTTGACACGGATCGAGGCAGGATTTGTCACTCCGTATTACGGAGAGGTATCATAGGCCCACTCGGTAATGCATCATCAAAATGAGCTCAAAGTGACCAAGTGTTTGGTCACGGGATCATGCATTCTGATGCAGTAAAGTGACTTGCGATAGCGAGATTGAGCGAGGTATTGGGATACCGACGATCGAATCTCGGGCAAATAACTATACCGATTGACAAAGGGAATTGTATCACGGGGTTGCTTTAATCCTCGACATCGTGGTTCATCCGATGAGATCATCGAGGAGCATGTAGGAGCCAACATGGGTATCCAGATCCGCTGTTGGTTATTGGCGGAGAGCTATCTCGGTCATATGCGCATGATTCCCGAACCGTGGGGTCTACACATAAGGTTCGGTGGCGCTAGGGTTATTAGGAAGAATTGTATGTGATTACGAATGTTGTTGAGTCAGGATAAGATCCCGGACGTCACGAGGAGTTCAGAATGGTCGGAGGTAAAGATTTATATATGGGAAGTTGTCATACGATCACGGAATGTTTGAGGGCATACCGGTATTGTCTTGGGGGCCACGGAGGGGTTCTGGGGTCCACGGGAGGGCCACCTCTTGGGAGGACCTTATGGGCTCTATGGAGAGGGAACCAGCCCAAGTGGGCTGGGCGCCTAACCCCTAGGGCCCATGCGCCTAGGGTTTGGGGAACCCTAGAGGCGCCCCTTGGCAGGGGCAAGCCCCTCCCTTGGCCGCCCTCTAGATCTCATCTAGGGGGCCGTCCCCTTCCTATAAATGGAGGCGCGGGGAGGGCTGCACACACAATCAAGGCACAGCCCTCCCTCCCAACACCTCTCCTCCTCCGCGTGTGCTTGGCGAAGCCTGCTGGAGAACTGCCACTCCGTCACCACCTGCCGTCGTGCTGTTGTTGGAGCCTTCTTCCTCAAACTCTCCCTCCTCCTTGCTGGATCAAGGTCTTGGAGGCGTCATCCGCTCCGTCGTGTGTTGAGCAGCGTAGGTGCTGTCCGTTCGACACTTGGTCATCGGTGATTTGGATCACGGCAGTCGACTCCCTCAACCCCGTTCCTTGAGCGCTTCCGCTCGCGATCTACAAAGGTATGTAGATGCACTCCTATCACTCGTTGCTAGATGAACTCATAGATGGATCTTGGTGAAACCGTAGAAATTTTTTTATTTTCTGCAAACGTTCCCCAACAGATGACTAAGGTCGTTCCCTATGCTTCAGAAGTAGGCTCTATAGTATGCTATGATGTGTACCGCACTGGAAGTGTGCCTTGCCATGAGTCAGTCAAGGGGTACAAGAATGATCCAGGAATGGATCATTGGACAACGGTCAAAATTCTCCTTGGAGTAAATAAGGACATTGTTTCTCGATTATGGAGGTGATAAAGAGTTCGGCGTGAAGGGTTACGTCGATGCAAGCTTTAACACCTATCCGAGTGACTCTGAGTAGCAAACCAGATACGTATATTGGAGCAACCATTTGGAATAGCTCCAAGTGGAGCGTGGAAGCAGCATTTACAATATGACCTAGAGATTTGCGAAATACATACGAATCTGAATGTTGCAGACCCGTTGACTAAAACCTCTCTCACAAGCAAAATATGATCAAACCCCAGAACTCATTGAGTCTTAATCACATGGTGATGTGAACTAGTTTAGTGACACTAGTAAACTCTTTGGATGTTGGTCACATGGCGATGTGACTTATCAGTGTTAATCACATGGCGATGTGAACTAGATTATTGACTCTAGTGCAAGTGGGAGACTGTTGGAAATATGCTCTAGAGGCAATAATAAATTAGTTGTTTTTATTATATTTCCTTGTTCATGATAATCATTTATTATCCATGCTATAATTTTATTGATAGGAAACTCAGATACATGTGTGGATACATAGACAACACCATGTCCCAAGTAAGCCTCTAGTTGACTAGCTCGTTGATCAATAGATGGTTACGGTTTCACGACCATGGACATTGGATATCGTTGATAGCGGGATCACATCATTAGGAGAATGATGTGATGGACAAGACAATCCTAAGCCTAGCACAAAGATCGTGTAGTTAGTATGCTAAAGCTTTTCTAATGTCAAGTATCATTTCCTTAGACCATGAGATTGTGCAACTCCGGACACCGTAGGAATGCTTTGGGTGTACCAAGCGTCTAGCGTGCTGGGTGGCTATAAAGGTGCACTACGGGTATCTCGAAAGTGTCATTGGGTTGTACGAATCGAGGTGGGATTTGTCACTCAGCGTGGCGGAGAGGTATCTCTGGGCCCGGTCGGTAGGACATCATCATAATGTACTGCGTGACCAAGGGGTTGATCATGGGATGATGTGTTCGGAGCGAGTAAAGAGACTTGCGTAGCGATATTGAACAAGGTATCGGGATACCGGCGATCGAATCTCGGGCAAAGTACTATACCGATGAGCAAAGGGAATTGCATACGGGATTGCTTAAATCCTTGACATCGTGGTTCATCCGATGAGATCATCGTGGAACATGTAGGAGCCAACATGGGTATCGAGATCCGCTATTAGTTATTGACGGAGAATGTCTCGGTCATATGCGCATAGTTCCCGAACCGTAGGGTCTACACATAAGGTTGATGGCGCTAGAGTTGTTATGGGAAATAGTATGTGGTTACGAAGGTTGTTGAGTCCGGATGAGATCCGGACATGACGAGGAGATCAGAATGGTCGGAGGTGAAGATCGATATATTGAATGAAGGGTATTGGAGTCGGGAATTGTTCGGGGTACGGTGATGACAGCGTGTCAGAAAGGGGTTTGGAGGCCCGACAAGCTTTGGGGGCCTTATGGGCCAGGGAAGGCACATCAGCCCACTAAGGGGCTGGCGCCCTCCACCCCATCTCACGTAACTTTGGAGGTGTGGGCGCCACCCCTAGGGCAGCCACCCCTCCCGGCTTGGGGGCAAGTTTCCTGGGGGTGGGCGCCAAAACCCATCTAGGGTTTCCCTATGGCCGTCGCCCTCCCTAGGGAACCCTAGGGCGCCTCCCCTCCTCCCTTCCCCTATATAGAGTGAGAGAGAGAGGGCAGCCGCACCTTCCCCTGGCACAGCCCTCTCCTCCTCCAACACCTCCTCCTCCTCCGTAGTGCTTGGCGAAGCCTGCTGGGAGAACCACGAGCTCCATCACCACCATGCCGTCGTGCTGTCGGAGTTCTCCTCAACTTCTCCTCTCCCTTGCTTGATCAAGAAGGAGAGCGTCCCGGGCTGTGCGTGTGTTGAGCGGAGGCATCGTTGTTGGTGCTTAGATCGGAATCATGCGCGATCTGAATCGCTGCAATCGACTCCTTCATCCAGCGTTCTTATGCGCTTCCGCTAGCGATCTACAAGGGTATGTAGATGCACTCTCCTTCCCTCGTTGCTAGATTACTCCATAGATTGATCTTGGTGATGCGTTGAATATTTTGAATTTCTGCTCGTTCCCCAGCGGTGGCATCATGAGCTAGGTCTATTGCGTAGATTCTATGCGAGTAGAACACAAGTTGTTGTGGGCGTTGATTTTGTTCAATATGCTTCGTTACTAGTCAATCTTGTTTGACGGTATTGTGGGATGAAGCGGCCGGACCGACCTTACGTACACTTCGTGAGGCAGGTTCCACCGGTGACATGCGCTTGTTGCATAAGGTGGCTAGCGGGTGCCGATCTCTCCACTTTAGTCGGATCGGATTCGATGAAAAGGGTCCTTATGAAGGTAAATATCAATTGACATATCACGTTGTGGTTTTGCGTAGGTAAGCGTTCTTGCTAGAAACCCATAGCAGCCACGTAAAACATGCAAACAACAATTAGAGGGCGTCTAACTTGTTTTTGCAGGGTATGCTATGTGATGTGATATGGCCAAAAGAATGTGATGAGTGATATGTGATGTATGAGATTAATCATGTTCTTGTAATAGGAATCACGACTTGCATGTCGATGAGTATGACAACCGTCGGAACCATAGGAGTTGTCTTAATTTATTGTATGACCTGCGTGTTATTGAATAACGCCATGTAATTACTTTACTTCATTGCTAAACCGTTAGCCATAGTAGTAGAAGTAATAGTTGGCGAGAAAACTTCATGGAACACGATGATGGAGATCATGGTGTCATCTTTGGTGACAATGATGATCATGGAGCCCGAAGATGGAGATCAAAAGGAGCAAAATGATATTGGCCATATCATGCCACTTTTTGATTGCATGTGATGTTTATCATGTTTATGCATCTTATTTGCTTAGAAACGGCGGTAGTAAATAAGATGATCCTCATTAAAATTGCAAGAAAGTGTTCCCCCTAAGCGTGCACCGTTGCGAAAGTTCGTTGTTTGAAGCACCACGTGATGATCGGGTGTGATAGATTCTAACGTTCACATACAGGTGTAAGCCGGTTTACACCGCGAAACACTTAGGTTGACTTGTGAGCCTAGCATATACAGACATGGCCACGGAACACAAGAGACCGAAAGGTCGAGCATGAGTCGTATGGTAGATCGATCAACATGAAGATGTTCACCGATGAAGACTAGTCCGTCTCATGTGATGATCGGACCACGGCCTGAGTTGACTCGGATCATGTAATCACTTAGATGACTAGAGGATGTCTATCTGAGTGGGAGTTCATAAGATGAACTTAATTGTCCTGAACATAGTCAAAGGTTTTGCAAATTATGTAGTAGCTCGCTTTAGTTCTACTATTTTAAATATGTTCCTAGAAAAATTTAGTTGAAAGTTGATAGTAGCGATTATGCGGACTAGGTCCAGTAAACGAGATTTTCCTTGTTGCCGTAGAAGGCTTATGTCATAATGCACGCTCGGTGTGTTGAACCTCGAGCGTCATCTGTGGATGTTGCGAACATCTCACATACTGCGTTTTGATAACTACGTGATAGTTCGAGTTAAGCGGTTTAGAGTTGAGGCACCAAAGGCGATTTGAAATGTCGCGGAACATATGAGATGTTTGAGGGCTGAAATTGGGATTTCAGGCTCGTGCCCGTCAAGAGGTATAAGACCTCCGGCGATTTTCTTAGCCTACAAACTAAGGAGAAAAGCTCAATCGTTGAGCTTGTGCTCAGATTATACGAGTACAACAATCACTTGAATCGAGTGGGAGTTGATCTTCCGGATGAGATAGTGATGTTTCTCAAAGTCATTGCCACCAAGCTGCTAGAGCTTCATGATGAACTGTAACATATCAGGGATAGATATGATGATCCTTGAGATATTCGCGATGTTTGACACATGAAAGTAGAAATCAGAAGGAGCATCAAATTGTTGATGGTTGGTGAAACCACTAGTTTCAAGAAGGGCAAGGGCAAGAAGGGATACTTCATGAAGCGGCAAATCAGCTGCTGCTCTAGTGAAGAAACAAGGTTGAACCCAAACCGAGACTAAGTGCTTACGTAATAAGGGAACAACCAACTTGGAGCATAATTACCCTAGATACTTGGTAGATGAGAAGGGTGGCAAGGTCGATAGAAGTATATTGGATATACATTATGTTAATGTGTACTTTACTAGTACTCCTAGTAGCACCAGGGTATTAGATGCGGTTCGGTTGCTAAGTGTTAGTAACTTCGAAATAAAAGGCTGCGAATAAGCGGAGACTAGCTAAAGGTGATTTGGCGATATGTGTTGGAAGTTTTCCAAGCTTGATGTGATCAAGCATCGCATGCTCCCTCTACCATCGAGATTGGTGTTAAACCTAAATAATTGTTATTTGGTGTTTGCATTGAGCATAGACATGATTGGATTATGTCTATCTGTCTGATTATTCATTTAAGGAGAATAATGGTTACTCTGTTTATTTGGATAATACCTTCAATGTTCTTGCACCTATAATGAATGGTTTATTGAATCTCGATCGTAGTGATACACATGTTCATGCCAAAAGATATAAGATAGTAATGATAGTACCACCTACTTGTGGCCTTTGCCATGTAAGTCATATTGGTATAAAAGCATCAAGCTCCATGTTGATGGATCTTTGGACTCACTCGTTTTGAAAAGTTTGAGACATGCGAACCATGTCTATTGGTGTATATGCATGAAGAAACTCCATGCAAATGGACCGTTTGGACTCACTTGATTTTGAATCACTTGAGACATGCAAATCATACCACATGGGCAAGATATTTGAAAGCCTCGTTTTCGATAAAATGGAACAAGAAAGCAACTTGTTGGAAGTAATACATTTTGATGTGTGCAGTCCAATGAGTCTTTGAGGCCTGTGATGGATATTGTTATGTTCTTACTTCACGGATGATTTGAGTAGAATCTTGAGTATATTTACTTGATGAAACAAAAGTCTGAATTATTGAATGGTTCAAGTAATTTCAGAGTGAAGTTGAAGATCTTCGTGAAAAGAGGATAAAATGTCTATGATATGATCATAGAGATGAATATCTGAGATTCTGAGTTTTAACGCATAATTAAGACATTGTGGAAATTGTTTCACAATTAATACCGCTGGAACACCATAGTGTGATGGTGTGTCGAACATCATAGTTGCACCCTATTGGATATGGTGCGTACCATGATGTCTCTTATCGAATTACCACTATCGTTCATGGGTTAGGCATTAGAGACAACCGCACTCACTTTAAATAGGGCACCACGTAATTCCGTTGAGACGAGACCGTATGAACTATGGTTTTGAGAAACCTAAGTTGTCGTTTCTTAAAAGTTTGGGGCTGCGACGCTTATGTGAAAAAGGTTTCAGGCTGATGAGCTCGAACCCAAGGCGGATAAATACATCTTCATAGGACACCCAAAACAGTTGGGTATACGTCCTAATTCAGATCCGGAAGCAATAGGATTGTTTCTTGAATCGGATCCTTTCTCGAGGAAAAGTTTGTCTCGAAAATTGAGTGGGAGGATGGTGGAGACTTGATAAGGTTATTGAACCATCACTTCAACCAGTGTGTAGCAGGGCACATGAAGTTGTTCCTGTGGTACCTACACCAATTGAAGTGGAAGTTGATGATAGTGATCATGAAACTTGGATCAAGTCACTACCGAACCTCGTGGGGTGACAAGGATGCGTACTACTTCAAATGAATGCGTAATCATGTCTTGAAGGTCATGTTGCTAGACAACAATGAACCTCGAGCTATGGAGAAGCGATGGTGGGCCGGATTCCGACAAATGGCTCGAGGCCATAAAATCCGAGAGAGGATCCATGTATGAAAACAAAGTGTAGACTTTGGAAGAACTGCTTGATGGTCGTAAGGCTATTGAGTGCAGATGGATTTTAAAAGGAAGGCGGACAATGATGGTAAGTATCACCATTAAGAAAGCTCGACTTGTCGTTAAGATGTTTCGACAAGATTCAATGAGTTGACTACGGTGAGGCTTTCTCACTCATAGCGATGCTAAGAGTCATTGGAATTGGATTAGCGATTCTTGCATTATTTATGAAATCTTGCGAGATAGGATGTCAAAAACCATTGTTTCCTCGACAATTTTCTTGAGGAAGGTTGTATGTGATACAACTAGAAGGTTTTGACAATCTGAAAGGCGCTAACAAGTATGCAAAGCTCCACAATCCTTCTAAGGACTGGAGTAAGCATCTCGGAGTTGGAATATGCGCTTTGATGAGATGATCAAAGATTTTGGGTTTATACAAAGTTTATGAGAAACTTGTATTTCCAAAGAAGTGAGTGGGAGCACTATAAAATTTCTGATGAGTATATGTTGTTGATATATTGTTGATCAGAAATGATGTAGAATTTCTGGAAAGCATATAGGGTTATTTGAAAAGTATTTTTCAATAGAAAACCTGGATTAAGCTGCTTGAACATTGAGCATCAAGATCTATGAGGATAGATCAAAAACCGCTAAATGGTACTTTCAAATGAGCACATACCTTGACATGATCTTGAAGGTGTTCAAGATGGATCAGTCAAAGAAGGAGTCCTTGCACGAGTTGTAAGGTATGAAGTTAAGAGTTAAAGCTCGACCACGTCGGAAGAGAGAAAGGCGAAGGTCGTCCCTATGCTTTGAGTAGGCTCTATAGTATGCTATGATGTGTACCCACCGGAAGTGTGCCTTGCCATGAGTCAGTCAAGGGGTACAAGAATGACCCAGGAATGGATCATTGGACAACGGTCAAAATTGTCCTTGGAGTAAATAAGGACATGTTTCTCGATTATGGTAGTGATAAAGAGGTCGGCGTGAAGGGTTACGTCGATGCAAGCTTTAACACCTATCCAAGTGACTCTGAGTAGCAAACTGGATACGTATAGTGGAGCAACCATTTGGAATAGCTCCAAGTGGAGCGTGGAAGCAACATTTACAATATGACCTAGAGATTTGCGAAATACATACGGATCTGAATGTTGCAGACCCGTTGACTAAAACCTCTCTCACAAGCAAAACATGATCAAACCCCAGAACTCATTGAGTCTTAATCACATGGTGATGTGAACTAGTTTAGTGACACTAGTAAACTCTTTGGATGTTGGTCACATGGCGATGTGACCTATCGATGTTAATCACATGGCGGCGTGAACTAGATTATTGACTCTAGTGCAAGTGGGAGACTGTTGGAAATATGCTCTAGAGGAAATAATAAATTAGTTATTTTTATTATATTTCCTTGTTCATGATAATCGTTTATTATCCATGCTATAATTGTATTGATAGGAAAATCAGATACATGTGTGGATACATAGACAACACCATGTCCTAGTAAGCCTCTAGTTGACTAGCTCGTTGATCAATAGATGGTTACGGTTTCACGACCATGGACATTGGATGTCGTTGATAAGGATCACATCATTAGGAGAATGATGTGATGGACAAGAACAATCCTAAGCCTAGCACAAAGATCGTGTAGTTAGTATGCTAAAGCTTTTCTAATGTCAAGTATCATTTCCTTAGACCATGAGATTGTGCACCTCCTAGATACCGTAGGAATGCTTTGGGTGTACCAAGCGTCCTAGCGTATGTGGGTGGCTATGAAGGTGCACTACGGGTATCTCTAAAAGTGTCATTGGGTTGGCACGAATCGAGGCTGGGATTTGTCACTCCGTGGCGGAGAGGTATCTCTGGGCCCCTCGGTAGGACATCATCATAATGTGCACAATGTGACCAAGGGGTTGATCACGGGATGATGTCTTACGGAGCGAGTAAAGAGACTTGCGGTAAGGAGATTGAACAAGGTATCGGGATACGGCGATCGAATCTCGGGCAAGTACTATACCCGGTAGGCAAAGGGAATTGCATCGGGATTGCTTAAATCCTTGACATCGTGGTTCATCCGATGAGATCATCGTGGAACATGTAGGAGCCAACATGGGTATCCAGATCCGCTGTTAGTTATTGAGCGGAGAATGTCTCGGTCATATGCGCATGGTTCCCGAACCCGTATGGTCTACACTTAAGGTCGGTGGCGCTAGAGTTGTTATGGGAAATAGTATGTAGTTCTTGAAGGTTGTTGAGTCCGGATGAGAACCGGACATGACGAGGAGCTCGGAATGGTCGGAGGTGAAGATCGGTATATTGAATGAAGGGTATTGGAGTCGGGAATTGTTCGGGGTACGGTGATGACGGTGTGTCGAAAGGGGTTTGGAGGCCCGGCAAGCTTTGGGGGCTTTATGGGCCAAGGGAGAGGCACATCAGCCCACTAAGGGCTGGCGCCCTCCACCCCATCTCACGTAACACGGAGAGGTGGGGCGCCACCCCTAGGGCAGCTACCCCTCCGGCTTGGGGGCAAGTTTCCTAGGGGTGGGGCGCCAAAACCCATCTAGGGTTTCCCCTATGGCCGCCGCCCTCCCTAGGGAACCTAGGCGCCTCCCCTCCTCCCTTCCCCTATATATAGTGAGAGAGAGAGAGGGGAGCCGCACCCTTCCCCTGGCGCAGCCCTCTCCCTCCTCCAACACCTCCTCCTCCTCCGTAGTGCTTGGCGAAGCCCTGCGGAGAACCATGAGCTCCATCACCACCATGCCGTCGTGCTGTCGGAGTTCTCCCTCAACTTCTCCTCTCCCCTTGCTGGATCAAGAAGGAGGAGCGTCCCGGGCTGTCACGTGTGTTGAGCAGCGGAGGCACCGTTGTTCGGTGCTTAGATCGGAATCAACCACGATCTGAATCGCTCTTGCAATCGACTCCTTCATCACGTTCTTATAGCGCTTCAGCTTAGCGATCTACAAGGGTATGTAGATGCACTCTCCTTCCCCTCGTTGCTAGATTACTCCATGGATTGATCTTGGTGATGCGTAGAAAATTTTGAATTTCTGCTACGTTCCCCAACAGTGGTATCATAATCTTGAAGGTGTTCAAGATGGATCAGTCGAAGAAGGAGTTCTTGCTGAGTTGTAGGTATGAAGTTAAGAGTTAAAGCTCGACCACGGCGGAAGAGAAAGGCGAAGGTCGTCCCTATGCTTGAGACGTAGGCTCTATAGTATGCTATGCTGTGTACCGCACCGGAAGTGTGCCTTGCCATGATTCAGTCAAGGGGTACCAGAATGATCGAGGAATGGGGATTATTGGACATCGGTCAAAATTTGTCCTTGGAGTAAATAAAGGACATGTTTCTCGATTATGGAGGCGTAAAGAGTTACGTCGATGCAAGCTTTAACACCTATCCGGATAGCTCTGAGTAGAGATGCCGGATACATATAATGGAGCAACAATTTGGAATAGCTCCAAGTGGAACGTGGTAGCAGCATCTACGATATGACATAAAGTTTTGCGAAATACATAGTGATCTAAATATTGCAGACCCGTTGACTACAACCTCTCTCACAACATAAAGCGTGCTCTACTGGCAAACATGATGGCAGTACTGGGTAAGGCTGATTTAGTAACACCAACACGCTGGTTCAGCTTATTAATTACGTGTCCCATCTGCTGCAGCGTGTATTGTCACTTCAACTGCGAAGACTAGTTGAATATTTCTCTCGTAGAGATGGGGAATGATGGATCGCGAGGATTACCTTTCTCTGATATCCCTATGTCTCTCGCTCACTTCACTCATTTTGCTCCGTACCTAGTCACTTGTTGAAATATGTAGAAAGACAAATACTCCGTATTTGGGAGCAGGAGGAGGCTTTTACTCCGTCTTTGGAGTATTTGGGAGCAGAGGAGTATCACCATATGGAGGAGCAGAGGAAGTTTGAAATATGAACATGTCAATGGGAGGAGTAAGCCCCATGCATGCATGCATGCATGCAACATACAACACTCACACGTACTCCACATGGGATACATAACACTCCACGCACCCCATGCGGCACTGACTGCGACACAACACACACGCTCACACTCAAGTGCTCAACCTACTCCCTCGTCCGTGAAAGGCTGTACATTTAGAGATTTACATTGACGAGGGTATAATTAGCCCAAAAGTAGCAGACTTATGTGTGCATCGACCATTGAGATAAGAAGATTAAATGAAGGCCGTTGCATGCTGTAATTAAGGATAGACATGTAGCCTATACCTACAACACAAGTTGGTGCATTATTCAATCAATATCGATTTAGATTAAAGGCTAAATGCATTGGAAGTGTAGATGTACATCATGTACTACTACTCTCTTTGTTTTATAGCCGATGTACACTCTTTGTTGGAAGGCCGAGGGAGGACACATGCATGCACTCACATACACAGCCAGGCGGTTCGAGCGTAAGGGTTGGACTCGTGTGGCGCTGCGTAAAGTTTTGTTTAACTGATTTCTTTGCTCCATGGCAAGCGGCAGGTGGGACCCGAAACCGGTGACAATTTAACTAGTCAACAAAGTGCCACGTCGACTATGTGGCGGTCGGTAGGGTGCAATATGGTGCTCTCGATGAGCTAGTGATCGTATAATCGGCGCTAAAACTATATATAGTGACCGTAAAGAGTGTATTGTTACATCGTTGACCGCTAGTGTATTTTCTCGTTTCAAATTAAGCCATATTAATCGGAAAGGGCGCAGTATGGACTACTACTAGTACTAGTACTGCTTTGATGTGTCCCGTCAACTTGCGAGCGAGGAGAAGCTTGCCTCGCCTCTCCCTCGCCCAGCAGTGGTTCGCAGAGACGAGAGAGGTTTTGACTACATCGCCCTCTCCCTCTTCCTCTCCCTCGCCCTCGCCCTCGCGGTGGGCGTGCAGCAGTTCAACGGTGTCAGTTGCGGGCGCATATTGTCTTTGTAGTATCATCATTGTTGGACCTTCGAAGAAGCGAAGAGGCAAGTGCAAGGTTCACCACAGTATGAACTGTTGAACCTCTCGAAGAAGCAAAGAGCCAAGCGCAAGGTTTTATAGGAGTTGTCGTCCTAGTAGGAGTGTGCTACAACTATAGCGAGCGATGCTCTTTGTATGATGCCGCCACGTCACGGATATCCAAAGTCGTGCCACCTTTTTCTCAAAAGCGTGTTGGAGCCGTGCAACAACCACACAAGTTACGCGTACACATAACACATTTACTAGTAATAAATTCTAAAGGACAAATGCCGTATGCCACACAAGTTCATCTCAATTCATGTGATAAATTTGTACGACTAGTCTACATATATTCACGGCTACCGTTCACAATTACCGTACTACACTTACGTTATAGATGGGCTACATGCATGTCCTCCTCGAGGTTCCGGTCCAGTGTTCTTCATGGATGGCACGATCCATAGCGGTGAGCAGCAGGAATCATTATGCAACTTTCTAGTCCGGTTCCACGATGGAGACTCATCAAGCTGAGCGACATAAATCGAGGGATAGCGTGTCCCGGCATATCGTTCATCGGCGGTGCGCAATGAAGACACAACCATGCTTCATGAGCGGCAGGCCTTCCGTGTCGTGCGGAAGGTGGCATGGGCTTCACAATGGGGTAGCTGTCCACGATGAAAGCGAGTACTCTCCAAGAGTGTTCCTCGGCACCCGTAGCATCACGGGGGTCGAACTTCGGCACCGTTCATCTGGTACCGCGGCATCGAGATCTGGACACATGGTGTGCGTACATAGTCAAGTCCATGCATAATAATGTTGTGCTCAAATATGGCGGTCGATGTCTTGTGCAACAAATAGTACTACTCGGTATAGAGGTAGTAAAATAACGACTTATTATATATAGCCACTCTTGGCTACATGGATGAGATAGTAAGGCGTGGAAAAACAAAAATGGTGGCAGCTAGTGGGTTCAAGTCTTCAAGGGCCCAGCTAGCTATCTGCGTCCTCAAGGTAAAAAGTAGTCCTACTAGTAGTACTAAGTATACTACTAGTACAACAATTTAAGAGAAGGCGAGAGGGTTAAAAATGGAATACAGGTAGATGGTGACGGTCCGATCGTGGTAGATTGTGTGACCATGTTGCACATCGGTGGTACCATGGGTAGCGATTGCTAAGATAGTTGATCCCAATATGCCAAAGTCAGCTACAAGGTTCGAGTTAGACCGAATCGCGGATGCAAATCACATCGGGACCGGCGATCTTATTTTGATCGGGGATGGTGGTCCTGCAAAATAATGGAGTACCGTTAGGGATGCAAATGATGGTTTGTGCATTCCGTTTGTAATCTCCGTGCCGTGGGATGGCAACCAGATGAAACAACTCCCTTGGCTGTCACCGCGAAGATCGGCCTAGATGGCGCCGGCGTCTTCAAGCGTGTAGGGGTACAAATCTGCCGCCGCCAACATCGCATGACCTCTGCCGTTCTGCGTCTTGCATTGTTGGCAATGCTTATGTCGAACAACTGCGATGAGATATAGTAAATCGTCGTGGCCGTGTAAGCTTTGTCGGTAGTGTCGTAATTGCTATCTTCTTCAATCTCATGTAGGCATCATCATACGTATTCAAGCCCAGCCAGTCCGGAAGGCCGATCCCAATGGTGGAGAAAGGGTCTCTGGGCAGCCGCTTCTACTGTGGATGTTGTGCAAAATTATGGTGGTATCCGGCGGAGTATGCAAGCCAATCTTTGTTGGCACCGACCCGAACCTATATATAAGGCGGTGGGCAGCGGAGAATTACGGGATGGAAATGGAATAACTAAGTACTACATTATCAAACTCCATTCTTGACCTGCTCGCCGGAAAAAATCCGACTACCTCTCAGCGTCGGCAACTCTATCGAGTCAGCGTGCAACCATGGCCAGGAGGCGGTGGACTGTTCAAAGGATTGTCCCATAGAAGAATCTTCTCCTCGAGGGGCGCATGGAAGACCAACAAGCGTGGCCTTTTCCCAAACCTGTTTAAGCAGCGTCTTGAAAAAGTTGGTGCAGGAAGCACCAGGAGTCTTCTTGGCGATGAGGGCGTCGGAGGCGGCGTGTGATTTCTCCCGGAGGATCGTCGTCCAAGGTCTCCCAGCCCGATGAGGAGGAGAACACGCTGGCGAATCCATGGGAGCAGCGACGAACTAGAACTGGCGAGGAGGAGATAAGAGCGTAGTAACCGCAGAGCCTCGTCCCTTCCAACTGTAGATCGTTCCTCAGTGAATGGGTGAGGCTATTATTTGATACAGCGAGACTAGGCTTTTCGCTTCCATTTGTGGAGGTGTAATGGATCTCGTCGAACTTTGTTAGTAGTTCCTTCTTTATGAATGAGATGAAGCAAAGCGTTTGCCTCCGTTTAAAAAAACACATCAAGAGGAATTTCTTTTATAGTAGAGTCGATAATGGGTGAAGTCCATGCATGCAGCATACAAGCTCTGAGTACTAGTAGTACAACACTTTACATAGAGTCTGAGCCATATTGCACAGTTCCCAATGCCCTTGAACTTTTCCGGCTCCTCGGGCTTAATTGGGAGGCCCTAGTTTAAATATGCTACTACTAGCTGATGAGGAAGCTGCAAGCGAGGTGCGGCTAGAGGCGACACCTTGAGCCACGGGATCTTGGGAAGGAAAACCCGTTCACGTGGCTAGGCTGTCGGTGCACCCAGTTGTGGGCCGCCGTCCGTTTGACTTCAAAACTCAAACTACCGTGTAAAATATTGGCTCATGGCGAAGTGTAGTACTAGTACTATTTTTTTAAAGGCGCGCCGTGCGTTCGGCGGGATTGAACCACAAAGCGAGGTATACACTCCGCGACCACTAGTAGTACTCGTTGGAGTACAACGCAACCTAGAATACGCCTTTTTTGTAGCTAGTAAATGCGTACATTGTTCCTTACAAGAAACCCCTAATAATGCAAGAAACCACTAAAATGCCAAAAACTACTACCACTTGCATCGTGGCAGACTTAAGATAAGACTACCTTATCAACCATTGTACATGCTCTTACCAACCAAAATCCTCGGTGACCTCCTACCTCCGACCCGTCCACCTAGTCATCCTCGGCCAAGGGGCCAGCTACCGCCACCGGTGGAGGCGAGTCAAAACCGCCCGGCGGTGCAGGCCCATGCTGCGGCAGCCGGATGCCGCTCCGTCCGGCTTTTCATGACGCTAGCTAGCCAAGATAGCTCCGTCCAGCTGCTTATGCGCAAGGTTTGCTAGCTAGATTGGCATGGCAGCGGCGGCTTGCTTTCATGGCGTGCAGCGTTCAAGCCAACCATCGGCTCGGCGAAGGCCAGCGTGGCGGCTTGCTCGCTCGTGAGTCACGCTTCGGGTCACACCAACCCGTGCGGAAGCCAGCAGCGTCCGGCCCGTCCGTGGGCGGCAACCAACTCGCTCATCACCGCGCCACCGGCGAACACACATCGATCTGTTTGAAGTAATGTTCGGGAAAAATAATGATTTGAGGGAATAACAGGATAGAAGGTCGGATGTGGGTCCCTCGTGTCAATGGTCAAACAAAATGTGTTGGTTTAAGCTGCCTCGTCGGCCGCGGACGTGTGGAGCCAACCCAGTCATAAATGGGTTTAAAGCGAACCTAATCGGTAGGAGTACTAGGTAGTAGTTTTTGGCGTGGATTAAGAAATTTTGGGTATATTTTTTGCTATTTTTTGTACAATAGATTCTTCCTAGGGCTGGTTGAAAGTGGTAGTTTTTTGTTAAATACTCTACATATTGTAAGTAGGAGTGGAAGTTAAGCTTTGGAAGCCAATAAGCAAGGCTAGTTACATAGTGCATATGTGTACATGATTGAAAGTAAATATCAACCATGAGTGACTAATATCTTGATGGAAAACTGAAACTATGGAATACTAGAAAAAAATACATGGTTGGAAATACTAGCAATGTTCATGTCCATTACAGCGAATCATAATTAGAATAATACTTATTCACAAACTTGGTACAAAACACCCTAATTTTGATATACATATGTATATTATGTTTCAATTATAATATATTCCTTGGGCTGTTTTGGTGAGGTCGGGGAGGGATGTGGTTGGTTTTAAGATACTAATTATGGGTTTTTCGCAAATTGGTAGACAAGTGGGATGTTGGTGAGAAAAGGCAACAACTTACCTCACAATCGTTAGATGTAGATCTAATGGTCAGAAGCTTGACGGATGGCGGACACACCGGCATCACCAACTTAGTCTTGTGTAGGAGTACTAGCAAGATCGTGCATTATGGAACATCAAGATGCATTTTTTATAAAACACTTGTTGTGATTGACCCTTGGGAGTAATACCATGTGTAAAAACTAATGATATCTCGAGAAATATGAGATAAGGTGAAGAGGAGTTGGGTGTGGTGGTGGTTGGTGGTGGATTTGGCGGAGGCATGGGGATTAGCGGCGCGGCCAACCACTAGGCCGGTTGTTCAGAGGCTTCCTTTCTTAATTGCTCAACAATGAGGTTTGTTGGAGATAAGGATGAGCGAGGAAGGCCTTGTCTGCAAATGTGGAGAGGGTGCGGGTTTCTTTTAGTTTAATTTCCATCCGTCGGATATAGATCAGACGGTCTATATTACAAGATGGCACCGTACCATCATCACCAACTCGGTTTTCTATAAAGAAGTAATATAAGTATGGAGATACAAGCGTATTATCGATACTTGCTTCCGTAAACTAGCATCTACATTCTATTCAGCGCCTCGGCATGTGGGGCCTTAGCACAATGACTTCTTGGTGTGTAAAATAAAGATTTTCCGTCGCCGACAAGGAGGGGGTGGTGGCGCTTTTGGCTAGCTCTAGTCCTAGTAGTCATACTAGGTGGTCTAAGCACGTGTAGATTTATTATTTTTCACGTCTCGTGTTACGCCGTCTTGCCACGATTTGTTGATGAGTGAGCGGTAAGTTATTCATTGTTGGCGTGTTTGCGAGAGGGAGGGAGAGAGAGAGAGAGAGAGAGAGAGAGAGAGTGCGTGTGCGATATGTTAGAGGCGAGGCAATGATAACAGATTCTTTGTGTCTATGTGTGTGGAGGATAGAGAGACATGTACATGGGGCTTTGTGTTGTGTAGCGTGGAGACACATATACATAATTAGAGTGAGTGTGTGAGATACACATGCGGACATGGGAGAGATGAGGATCCAGATAAATGGGTGTTTATGCGTGTGCTGTGTGTGTTTGTGTGTGTGGGGAGAGAGTGTATGTGGAGTAGAGACCATGATGATGTAAACCTAGTATAAGGGAAGGGGAATGGTGGGACATGTGTAGTAGCAAGATAGCAGCCAGTGTGGTAGGCGGCAGACTATTTGGAAGAGACATCAGTGTGTGTGTTGGAGAGGGTGTGAGGCGAGAGAAAGAGAGAGCTAGAGACGAGAGAGAGAGAGAGAGAGAGAGAGAGAGAGAGAGAGAGAGAGAGAGAGAGAGAGAGAGAGAGAGAGAGGGGTGAGAGAGAGGTGGTTTGTGTCCATAAATGGCGTATAGATAGGAGACAATGTTGATGTTGTCGAAATTGGCCTATGAGCGGAGGCAGCAGAGGCGAGTCATCGTGTGTGTGATAGGGACTTCATGAGAGATCTAGAATAGATGGTGTAGAGAACAATGTGCGAAATTGAGAGCGATTATACATTAGGGAGCTATGCAAGAGTCACGACATATATGTATCTGAGGGAAGGAGCTGGGCGGGTCCGCATGTGGGAGAGATAGAAAGAGGAGAGTGGTGCACAAGGAGACAAAGTGTGCTTGTTTGCAGTGGGGGTGGTGTGTGAGGTGAGTCTTGAGAACCACATAACTAGGGAGATAGGCGTTTGGGGGCTGACGTTTTGTGTGTATGGGAAATATACACTCTACATAGTCGTGTGCTTGGGTAAGAGATAGCGGGATACCTAGAGAGTGAGGAAGAGATGTGTGCATGCCGGAGACAAAGTGATAGAGACCTATGTTGGGGTCGGACTTTACAAGAGAGAGGGGTGTTAATGTGCTCGTGTGTTGGTGTGCAGGGGAGGCGACTTCTCTATGTGTGTGTGTGTGTGTGGTGGTTGGGGGGGGTGACTTGGATAAAGAGTGAGGTGTCTATATTTGAGGGACTTTAGCGTAATTGAGATATTGTGCACTCATGGTTGATCAATTTGTTTCACAGTTTGTACTATGAGCTAACGATACTTTTGAACATCGTGATATACCTTGATGTACAAAATTACAAAACTAAGATTGGAATTTTGGAATTCGACTCCATCATTAGCTTTTGTAATTCATTTAAGCGGAGGTACATTCTTTAAGCGAATTTCGTGATTTCAAATTCATATATCAAACCTAGAGATATACACATACGGGCATGTTCAAACTTTATAATCATTCACTTTATTCATACACATACACATTTTTGCTTTTGTCATCATATTTAGGATAAACACATTTGGAATTTCATTTGAATTGGACCGTATGATGGTATTTGCTTGTAGTAGCTCAATGATCCATATTTGAATTGAATGGACAATCTAAGTTTGTAGTTGGAGAAATTGATTTTCAAAACTTGCACATGTTTTTGCGTGCAAAACAAACAAATTATAAAGCCATGATATCATAGTGGGCCGTACGAGAGCAGAATACTTATAATTTTAGGCGCCAAAAGCTTTCAAACTTCCGCTCACATCGAAATATCACGCGCCCGAAAGTTTAGCCCTGCGATATTCCTGTTTTACCCCTGCCACATGAATGGAAAAGGGCTGCTTTAGTAACTCCATTGTTTTCCCTCTTTGCCCCAACATTCTTCCCGAGCCCTCCCTTCCCTCCCGACCCCCCAACCACGGCAATCCATGAATCTAGTCCTCCCGCTTGCAGTGGACCTCACACCCTTGGATCTACCTTCCTCACCTTGGAACCCCCAAGCGCCAACTCACCACTTCACGGGCAGCTTGATGGTGGCTTGTCCACCGCTCGAGATCTCCTTGACCGCCATCATGGTCCACGCGCGGATCTGCTTAGCGGTGCCCTCGTCCACCACAGCGTAGGCCCTTCACGACTCCTAGTCCGCCCCTTGGCCCTTCTTACAAGCCCTCGTCCTCGACAGCAGATCCGCCTCACGAAAGCATGGTGCGATCGCTGCGAAGCCTTCATCCCTTGCACGGACCCGCTCACGGACGCCATATTCAACTCCACCGGCCTGCTTTACCGGCGCGCAGCCTCATTAGGTTATTTGATTTGTACTCCTTGGTTTTCTCTTTATCGTACAACTGTTCACTTACCACAGATGAGCTTTCTTGTATGTCGGACGAGCGCCCAACCGTAACATCGAAGCCGGGCGGCAGCGACGCCCGACCCAAACTCAACATAACATGAGCACCATCGGCGATCCTTAGCTATCAAGTATGACAACGATACCCATCGCCGCCGAGAATCAGGTACTATCATCCAGCGGCGGCGCCTCGTTCACTTTCTAGCATAAGCACCGCACCTTTGAATTTCTTGAGGGCATCATTCAGTTTTTCATGAGGCGCGTTATTACGCTTTTGTAGGGCCATACTTACAGCGGTGAACATGTTACATGTGCTAAATTACATACCAGTGCACATATAGTTAATATGCTTTAGTTTTGTTACGATGCCACTGTTGGTTCCATCGGATGGTTAATGTTCTCTATGTAATTACACATCAGCAAACTAGCATGTGGTTCCGCTGCTTTTGTTCGTTTTACCCTACATTTTACGATGCTAGCTATTACATCACTGCTCCGAGCCTCTGTTCATTACTTGTTTGTGTGTTCTTGATCTTCCCAAGTTGCATGATTAATTTGATGCTTCTATTAATTATGGAGCTGCCAACCCCATCAAGCAAAATATTTGTTCTTTTGGGGCGGCACCTCGAACAAGCATAAAAATAGAGGAAGCAGATATATTGTCATGTATGCACACACCCTTCTTTCATTAGTTTAGATGAACCATTGATGATCAATTCGGACCAGTGCATGCGATTAAAATTAATTTTACCTAAATAGATGGTGCATAATAAACTACAACAACTAGATTTGCAACCACGGGATGCTGACGATATTTTCAAAGAACATTGCAACAGCAGCTAGGCTTCTGACAACATATGGTAAGCCAATGTGTTTTAGTACATGTGAAATGTAATGCAGTGGGCTGCTTTCTTGGCTTGTGCCCTCAACGTGTAATCCTACCGAATTACAAATAGTTGAGTTATGCCTTTGCTATATTGCTTGATTCGAATGCTTGTTTGTTGTTACGCTATACAGAGTTGGCCAATATGTCGTGATGTCTGCTGTACTATCGTATAAGAAATGCATGCCTATTTCATTTGAGTCCTTAACTTTTCCTCTCAACTTCATCACAAGACTGTCTTCGTAGTTTATATGAGGCCACACTGTTAAGTGCTTTCTCGAGATTATTTCAAGCTTAGATGCCTTGACAACTTAAATATAGCGGTTGTACACTCCCTTTCAACTAGGGATGTCAAGCTGGGTCCCGTTTAATCGATTAAAGTCCACTAGTGGTATGATAGTTGAGAAGAGTTTTTGTTTTTGAGGAAAATGAACTAGGGAGGTAGCAAAAACTAACTAGATGGGATGGCGGATGTCGTTTATTTGCCATTTACATCCCTAGTTTCATCTTGCCATTTTAATTTCTTTTAGGTGATCTTGCTTGAACCATTCAAATATAGTTTGCCATGCTCGGCAATAATTAGTCCGTCGTTTACCATGTAAGCTTCTGCTGGATCATACAATAACTATCTCTTACTTATGTCGGTGAAACCTTTCAGGATGCCGTTCACACTAGGGCACAATGTACAACAGAATCTATTTGTGGAAGCGGTCATGCATCCATGTTACCGGATGGTAGCGATTCGGAAGCAACACCGCGGGAAGCGATCGAGCACAGATATTATAGTGCTTGAGGCTCTACTAGAGGCGAAAAGAGATGGTGTGGCTGCCATGAATGAGGTAATGTTTATATTGAGGCTGGAAATTATGGAATTAGCGGCACATTATGCAAGCAACCCAAGAATTGGAGGAAGTAAGAATGTTGCATTTGAAGGCGGAGGAGGTCCTGCTTTGTTTACGCTATCTCCCGAAGCCAAAGGTAATCCGGTTCTTCTTTAGATACCAGTTGAAATTGTCATTATATTATTACTTGCATGTTGTGTCATGTCTCTGAATGGATTATGTTGCGAGACCCCCTATGTTGTCCGGAATTCCATGTTGTTCATGTGTTGTAATGATCCGAATTTTTTAGGCGAGGTAATCCTCAGTACTTGTATGATTGACATAAGGTGAACTGTTTTTCATGTGAGCATATTGTATTGGATGAAATAACTGTTTGAATTAGAGTGTATCCAACCTACTGAATTCGAAGATCACGACATTTCTAAATCATAATCATATATAAAGGTGGAATAAATCTTTGTTGTGGTGTTGAAGAAATAAATAACAAAATGTATAATTATATGTGGATATTCATAATCGAATACAAATTGGATTTGAATTTAGTTTGCCAGGTCCCAGGGCAAACATGAATGCTAATTCTCCCAAGTTTTGAACGAAGCGGCTAAACCCCAGCCGGTGTTGCAGGGCAGGGGTCCCCGGACTTGCCTGCTGCGGCTGCAGGCGTGGCTCAAGGGAGCCCAACACGGCCCATCTTCATCAACACGAGCTCAAGACCCTCGCGAGGCCAAGCCTCATGAGGCGGACGACAGGGGCTTCCTCGAGCCTGACCTCGTCAGGCTGGCTCGCGAGGCGGGAGACCAAGGCGGGGGTACCTCACGAGGTGCCCATGGCGCAAGCCATGGCGACCAAGGCGCCGAGGCGCCAGCCACTGTGATGTCCTCCTTTCCTCTTTGGTGCAAAGGAGCAAGCAGGCCGAGAGCATCAAGCAAAAGCGTCCATTTCGGTGCAACAAGACCAAGACCAGTCAGCGGCGGGAAGGAAGTCATTGTGGAGCCCAAGCCGTCACCACGGAACCTTTGGATGGAGGACCAACTTTAGTCGGGGATAAGTGTACGGATGTTCCCCTTCAAAATGGCCAATTGTTGGCGCCTTCCGCTCAATATTTGGGAAGAGGCCGGGGCCTCTGCCTATATAAGTAGAGCTAGCCACCATAGTAGAGACATCTGATCGGTGGCTGGATGCACCTTGGGCAGAGAGAGAGAGAGAGAGAGAGAGAGAGAAGAGAACTCCTCCTAGCAGTTCATCGCTTGACCAAGAAACAGACCCTCGAGGTTGTTCTTCCTTGTATTATTCATCACCATCAGCCAAGAGGCAATCCACCACACCACAAACTAGAGTGGGTATTACACCACAATGGTGGCCGAACTAAGTATAAACACTGTGTCTCTTGTGCTGTTCCTTTAGTAGTTTAGATCCTAGCGGTAGTAGTAGGTAGTGAGGGGTGAATTCATGCGCACCCGAGTTGAACCTCAAGGGTCTACGAACCCGAAATCCGACATTTAGCGCGCGAGTAGCGAGTCTTGCGGTCGTCTTCCTCCGCCCTGTTCTCTGTCGATCCCGCATCCATATCGGCGCTCGTCGGGCCAGCGCCCTATCGAGCATCTCGCTTCCCGTCGTGAACGGCTCCGTCGTGAGCGCCCTCGTCGTTCCCGTAAGCTTGCGTCAAGCGCTGCCACCGTTGGCGGCGAAACGGCAGCAGCATCGTCCAGCATCCCTCCGTGAAGGCAAGCGGCGCCTTTGCTACCCCCTCGCTTTCGCCCGGCTGGTTCTTTGTCTCGCGCATTCGGCGTGCCATGGAGAAACTCGAGCAGCGGCTCGCCAGCGGCAAGCGAGCTCTGCGCTACCGCCAGTTGGCGGCGTCTGTGAAGAGTGGCTCGACGCGTCACGAGCTCGTCACGCGCGCAGAAACTCCCCACGCCCGTCTGTCCCGCCTGCACGCACCCCTTCTGCCTATGGCAGCAAGCTCCCGGCGCCTCGACCGCCTCCCCCTCAGAAAAGCGCCCAGCCCCAAAGGCGCGTGGTCCTGGCGGAACCGCTCTGTCCCGCGCCAGTAGCAACAAACAGTGCTGCGGGGGTCCCTCGCCATAAGAAGCTGCCGAGTGCTCCCGCTCCAGCTCGTCGCGACCACGCTCCTGCTCAACGACGTCAAGACCTCGCGCTGCTCCCAGCTGCAGCGCATGGGGACCGCAAGACCAAATCTTCGTCACCCAAGGCCTCCGTAGCCGGCCTGCCGTGCCTTCACCACCAGGCTGGCGTCGCGTGGCGGCAAGTTCAAGCGGACACCTCCTCGCTCTGACAGTGCAGCCGACCCGCATGAGTTCCTCCAGCTCTCGAGAGGGGCAGAGAAGCCATACTTGAGCAGAGAAAGGTCATAGTGAACTGGTTTCCATGGCGCTCAGGCAGATCCTTTACACAATCTGAACAGCCCCGACACGATCTCCTCTGGGGCGAGATGCATACCCGCTTCATCGCCAACTTCAGGTACTCGTGACGGCCACCCGCGTGGCGTGTCATCGCCGCATCAAGCGACCGGGAGACCCTGCGGAAATACAACCAAGCGCTTCAACAATGCACCTCAAAGATTCCCAAGGTGACCGAGGAGGCCATCATCTCCGCCTTCTCCGGCGGTGTCTTGTGACGTCAAAGATGAAGGAGGCTGGCGATGCATGAAGACTTGTGCACTTCCTTGGAGCTGTTCAACTTGGCGACCAAGTGCGAGAACGAGGAAGGCGTTCTCCTCCTCAAGCTGCCGCAAGACCAAGAAGAAAGAAGTCAAGGCCAAGGATGGGCAGAACCCGGACACCAAGCGGGGCGAAATCAGCAAAGTCTTCCAAGGGCAGCCGATCTTGCGGTACCACGACCTCCACACCCACAACACCGGAATGTCAAAACTCAGGGCCGTGTGAGAAGGGGAGGATCGGCCGGCGTCCCCGGCAGCCCACAGGGGCTACCCGAGGAGGAGGAAGGAGCAGGGGGCTGGGAAGGCCGCGGCCACGCCAGGGTGGCGTGACCAACATCCGCGAGGATCGGGCAAGACCCGCCTCCGGGAGGTGGAGGATCAACCTCGCGAGGATCGCCCCAAAGGCAGCGGCCTCCCCCCTCCCACCGCAGCCAAGGAGAAATGAAGACCATCATCGGGGCCCGGGGGGGTTTGGGGCTTCCAGGCTTGTGATGCTTGCATCTGGCGGAGCTCAAGCCCGACCTCTCAACACATCTTCAAAGTTGCCCGCAAGTGAATGCAGTCCTCCCCAAGCTCAAACCGCACCCTGGTGGTGGGCGTGCCCATCGAGTTCAGCTCAGGGATCAGCTCAAGTGTGCGGCCCGGCGGGTACTCCCGATGCTTTGTTCCCCAATCCCGACCTTGGGCTAGTCACCCAAACCCTCATCGATGGGGGCGGGGCTCAGCGTCTGTCCGTGGAAGCGTTCAACAATCTCCAAGTGCCTTACAATCAGCTTCAGCCAGCCAAGCCTTTCTCAGGGGTCACCGGCGGCTCCTCGATCTGATCGGGCGGTTCCCCTCCTGTCACCTTTGGCGCGCGTGACAACTACCGCCAAGCTCGCCGACTTCGACGTCGCCCTCATTACGCTTTGCCGTTACAGCCCGTCCTCGGGTACCCAATGCTGGCCAAGTTCATGGCGTAACCCTCAGGCTACAGCGTCCTCAAGATGCGGGGGTGGCGGAGTCATCACGGTGCCCTGCGAAGAAAGGCGCGATGTGCTCCACAGGCGAGCCTTTCGAGCCGCATCCTTTGGAAGACCGGATCGCGGGCGAGGGCTTCGAGACCGCCCCAAGAAGAAGACATCATCCGGCCCGGCCCCTCGGGGTCAGCGCGCTCGAGGAACCTCCTTCTATCACATAGGAAAGCGCCCGGCGCCCTCCTCGAGGCAGGGCTCGGGGCTCCCCCCAGGAGGGCCACCGACCTTGCTAAGGTCATGAGGGGCGCTTGGGCACCACTGGAGGCATGTTTGAGCACGTTTCCCTCAGAAGGAGCAAGGCAGGAGGCCAAACCCTCGGGAGTTCGTCAGCAAGGCCATTCAGGGCTGCAGCGTCAAGAGTCATGAGTGGCAGGTAGCGCACTGCCGTAGCACCCCATCGAGCGAGGATGGTGGGCTGCGCGTCTGCATCGACATACAGGCTCAACGAGCCGCCTCTCGAGGCGCCTCTGGCCCTCTCGCGTGGGAGCTGCGAAGGTCCACCCACAACTACGTTCGCATGCCTTACGGCCCGCCGAGCGCGCGCCCGTACCGAGTGCCTCATGAGGGGCGTCACAGGAGACTCAAGAGGCCAGGCGTTCCGCAGCCTGGCGAGATGGAGATGGTCCACGAGCCACAGGTGCCTCCGGAGCCTCCGAGGCCCCTGAGCACAGGGGCTCGTGAGATCGACTCCGCAGCCCACGAGTCTGCTGCACCAACCCTTCGTCTTCAACGCTACGGTGACATCTTTCAAGTTTCATTTCCAAGCGGGGCGCCCCGAGCTGCATTATTCCCGGCAGCGTGGGTCCGTCCTGCGGCGTGTATCCCTTTACTTCATGTTCCTAGCTTACCTTGTTGAGGCGCCCTTGGGCTGCATCATCCCCAAGTCGCTCGGGCCAGGCCCGGCGACATGTATCCCTCTTGCGTTTATTTTGGGTCACATGTTCGACCCATCATGCTTGTTATTTGATGCGATCCATGGCACCCTTTTCTTGTTCATGTCGACCGCTTGCGTTAAAGGGGTACACGAGCATCGCGACTCAGGGCTCCTACTAGCTCTCCAGCCCTCACCCTCGGCCTTGTCCACGGCATCGCGACACGCATACCAGCGGCAGTGAGACCAGCTCGAGCGGGACCGAGGGCGTGGCGCCGGCATCTAACAAATCTGCGGGAACACATCACAAGATAAGGCCAGTGCAGGCGCAACCCGCCTTGAGTAGGGCCCGTGGAGTCCCACGTTGGCTCACGGGTGCCCGGATCACCTCATCGGCCCTATCGTGCCGCCACGTGTCGAGGCGAGGTTAGCCTGCGCCCAGGGGCTCCTCGGGAGGCCCCTCCACCTAGTGGAAGCACCATGCTCCATGTTGGTGGCAACTGGCTGAGGCGGCTATGCCCGTACACATCTGAGCGCTATGCTCACGCTGGTGATAAACAAGCGAGGTGGCCCCGGGCTGCATCAACCTCGGGGAGCCCGAGGCTCGTGTCGGCCTCATCCGCGCCTCCCCTCGGGAGTGCAGCGAGGTGTTGAGCACGGGGCTGCGCTAGGGCACGCCGAGGCGCCGCCACCGGAGCCTCGGGCCTGGTTACGTCGGCGTCCCTCCTGGCCGGAGCCAAGGTGCGAAGGCCGTTTGGCGTCAAGGGGACTCGAGCATCGCGACTCAGGAGCCTAACTGGTCACGTAGCCCCTCACTCCTTAGTTCGAAAGGCTAATGGCGGTTGAGGTATCTGCGGGGCAGGCTCTGCGAGCGTAGAATGGTAGATCCACCCACATCTCACCTCCCTACTTGTTGTTCGTGCGCCAAGGGGGACTCCTGAGCATCGCGACTCTTGCTCCAGCATGCCTAGGCGTTCACGGCGCTTCTTGAGCTTGGCGTCCCGATCCTTGACGGCCACCTCGCGAGCTTTCATGCCTTCCTCCTGCTCTTGGCAAAGCGGGCCTCCTTGGCGAGCTGGTCCCGCGAGCCTGCAGCTCGCTCTCCAGGCGCCTTGCAGCGACCTCGGACGTCGGCTACCTCCCCCAAGGTGGCGTCGCGAGCAGCTTTCGCCCCAAGGATGGCTTGATTCTCCTCGTCATAAGCCGTCGAGGCCTGGACCAGCCGCCCGGATTGAGCGTCGGGCGAATCCAGCCGAGCCAACTCAAGCACCGGCCACCCGGGCAGTGGCGCCCAAAGATCTGCGCAGCCGCTCCGTTAGCGCACGATCGAGCG